>JAYKKT010000072.1:8490000-8667500 GCA_036023115.1 Brasenia schreberi
ACACACACACACACACACACACACATATATATATATATATATATATATATATATATATATATATATATATATATATATATATAGTAAGAGAAAAAAACTTGTAGGCTGATTCTTTTCTTTTCTGTACGAGTATAATTCCAAAATTTTATAAGAGTGTTATAAAAATAACATAAAATGATGGCCGCAATACACATGCTCCCAAATATAAAGTCGACGCACAATAACTCATGCTAAGAGGTGTGGCAGACCTACTCGATCATGGAGTTGAATTTGTTGAACGCAGTTTTGACACAAACTGAACCATCGACATCCCTACTGGAAAAATCCCTCGGGTGAAATGCATAAAACTGGGCAAGATGAGTGACCTCTTGGGATGAGCATGCATGATGATAGAATGCAGGTGCCTGCAATTTGATTTATTTTTATGCTCGAAGTTGCTTGTTATGGATATCTATCAAATCGTTATAATGCATATGATGATGTTCCCATTAATTCCTTACGCGTCATTGGTCAAAGACTTCTGCGTAATATTAATATGCTATAAATACTCCATGAGATTCTACAGCTTCTTAAATGCCTAAATTTCTTTTATAGTTCAAACTTGAGTAACCAGGCATTCAGAGCAACGTTAGCTCACCCTAGGTTTGGGTTCTATATATAATATGAGTGTAAAATGCACACACCACATGTATGCTTAAATGTGCTAAAGGATTTTAACCGTGTAAAATGCACACACCATATATATAAGAGAGAGGGTGTGTAAAATGCACACACCACATGTATGCTTAAATGTGCTAAAGGATTCCAACTGTATGATCAATGTATGCATTCAAAAATAAGGAGCAGGTGATATTGCAGAGTGGATTGGTTGCAATGTCAAAGATGAAACGACTATGGCTGAGCTTCTGGTGGGCCAACTAAAATTTGCCCATCACGAGCCAGCTGCGGGTTGGGCGTCGCTTTGTTGGCCCGTGAATGTTTAAAATTTAATATGTAATGACGTATAGTATGTAATTCTGTGCGTAAGCTGACCCGAGAAGCCTTATCGGGTTTTCTTGGAATTCGGTAAACATAAGAGCAGCATAGATATCACAGGATACATATATTGTATTATAAGTTAAATGTATTATTTATATGTATACGAATACCATTTCCCTTTCGGCTAAAGGTTGGGCTGCCCCACATCGGTTTGGTTAGGTCTGCAGGCAGACAGACCCCAAAGCCTTGATTTGGACTAGACCCGAATGTCGGCCTACAGGCTTTAAGCTCGATCAGCGTGGTAAAAGACACACACACACACACACATATATATATATATATGTAATATATATAGTAACTGGAACATTGTTTTTTAGTGGTGGTATAAGTGTAATAAGGTTGTTCTTCCTGATTTGTATACCTTTATAACGTTCAAAATTATACTCATACCTCTAAAAATGGGATAAGTTATATATATAATATTATATTATATATAAAGAGGGGTTACTAGACACCCTCTTATGTCCTATTTTAGTAGATGATATGCACCTTCTTTGATCGTACAAATGGTATAGATCAAGCTACATGTCAACATCAACACAACAATCAATGTTATTTAATGCATATATAATATGAGATGCATGTCCTTATCACTAGCATATGAATATTATAGAAATAGTGACAATAATCATAACATGAAAGGGCAACTCTTACTCTCTCACATATATTTATATATATATGTGTGTGTGTGTGTGCGCGTGTACTATGTACATGTTTTTTTTGCTGCCTTCTACCACTTAAACCTCCATTGGCTGCTATCCATCATGGGTGGTTACTCTTCTCTTCTCTTACTCTACTCTCAACTACCTATGTTTTAATGGATGTATATATTGTTAAAGCAGGTTTTTTTTTAGGTGGTGATGGTAGTGACTTTGATTGGTGGACAGTAGTTTAGAGTAAAAGAAGAGGTAGCTGGAGATAGTAAATGGTGGCCGGAAGAAGCTGAAGCAGGGGAAGGTGGCGGAAAGGGTGTGTGCACATTTCTGTGCATATACCATACCCTATAGTGTGTGTATATGTGTGTGAGACCGTACCTGCACTGCAAAATGGGGCATCATAGAACCCATTTAATTCATTTTTCAAGCCTGTCATTAGCTGACAATCTAATGTGGTTAAGATAATCCATTTAATTCTATGCAAATGTTTATAATCCAAATCCCCGTAATTGCATTTAGTCACTAAACAGGATCAGATTATTACCCTATTTGAGTTTGGATTCAGATATGAATCTGATCTATTGACAACCCCACTAGTCCAATAGCCTATTGATCAACCTGGAGAGAAAGAGAGAGAGAGAGAGAGAGAGAGAGAGAGAGAGAGAGAGAGAGATTAATAAATAAAAAGATTGACGGTGGCCTGCTTGACTAAATAGAAGAAGAAGAAGCCTAAGGTATAGATTCAGTTTCACACCTGCAATGCTAGATTTCTTTCTACGCGCAAGGCACAGCAGACAAAAACGTCGCCGTGTGTGGGAGAGGGCGTCGCCGTAGGTGTCACGAGCCTCTTCTTTTTAAATTAAACGAATTTTGAAAAGAGAGAGAGAGAGAGAGAGAGAGAGAGAGAGTCGTCTGTCGACTCGGCCAACTCTTTGTCATATTGCATTCTTAGCGGTCTTCCCTTCAGTTTCCACACTCTTGACTTTGCCCTCCCATTTTTCCTTTTACATATTTCTTCTCTAATAAATTTAATTAAATAATAATTATTCATACTTGACCTTTTTACCCTTCATTTTGTTCTCATGGACGTTTTGAATGTCTATGAATCGGATCCGGATCCAAACATAATACGAAATTTCCATGTAATTAAATAAAGCCGTCGAAGATGATCGAATTTTATATCGGTTATTTTTTTTTATAACTTGAAACACTTCCAATATTACAGGTCATCATTTTAAACTCCCATACTACAGCTCTCACTCCATCCTATATAGACATGGCTGGTTCCAGGTAAATCAAAGCTCATGGTTTGAATCAGAACCGAGCCCGTTTCAGTTTCGATTGAAACTGTTGGCTCCGGTTTGAATCTTAAACTGGTGATAACATTATATTGTATGTCATTTTGTGTTGATTACCTAAAAGAATAAAACATGAATATGGTAGCACTCTAGCAGCAGCTCACCTGGCTAGGGAACTCGACTCACAAGTTGAAGGTCATACGTATTAGAACATGCATACCAAGCTTCCGCCTCCGCATAAAAAAACAATGGCTGGCCATGTGTATGATAGCAGTTAAGAGGCTCTTATCTTTTTCCACCAACTCTAGAGACCAATTTGATTGGTGAGGGTCCAATACAGTTAGATTTTTATATGGGATCAACTCGATTGGAAGCTATGTCGCTCGAAAGCCATTCCCCTTGTTTTATATATCGTCTTCTTCCCATTTTTGCTAATAAGACCACCACAAGCACCGAAGAGCAACCATTTGATATCCTTCAACCTTTTTCTTCAAAAAGCAAGAACAAGGCTACAACTTGAACCAGTATGTGACAGGACTTGACTATGACCTCGAGCAAATTCACCATTAAGAATCTATGTGCAACCAACCCCACTTGGTATTCCAAGGTGGTTTATTTTTTAAAAAGGGATGGTAATGGGGTGGATCTGGATATACCCAAGCCTGCTCCATTATCCATTTGGATGAATACATGGTTGGGTTTTTCGACAGCTATAGGACACCCAATACCCACATTTCAACCCCATAATATTTTCAAAATTAAAAGCATCTTTGCTCAATATGTAATTATTCACAAATTTAAATTTATAGTTTAAAAATTTTAAGGATAGTTGAGTTTCTCAAAATCCAATATCTTTCACACATGCACACACAAACATACATATTATATATATGTGATTGAATAGTGTGCACTACTCACATTGTTCACTCGTGCTCAATTATTGTTTTTATTAGTATGAATATAATAATATTGTCCTTCACTTTGAAAATTCTAATATATATTTTACACATGCACACAGAAATACACATATTATATGTGATTGAATAGTGTGCACACTCACATTGTTCATTCGTGATCGATTATTGTTTTCATTAGTATGCATATAATAATATTGTCCTTCACTTTGAAAAACCTAATATCTTTTTAAATTATGATCATGCCACCAAAAAGTAATTAGTAAACATATTAAAAATAGACAAAATTCAATTTTCCTATATATACATACATAATGTTTTAAAATTATACACATACACGTACACACACACACACACACACATATATATATATATATACTATTAAGATCTTTGAGTATTTTTAAGCATATAATCATGTGTACATGTACCAATTCATACATACATACATATATATATATATATATATATTATATTAAAGATGAAATGTTGCGAAAAGAGTAAACCTTAACTTTATAAACAGAAGTATGCGTTATGGGGTCGGTCATCAGTACGTGTACAGATTGGGTACTTGTTACTCCATACCCGGTCTGGTAATCCCATTGCGAACCGGAACACGCAAATTCTCCATTTGGTTTGTATCGGGTCGGGGCCTTGGAATTCGGCCAACACACCCCATCCCTATTTTAGAGACGTACAGTCTATTCTTCAGCGTCGTTTTTCAGGTAGGGAGAGGGGTCATTTCGCCTTATAAAAGAATTTTATTTTATTTTTCTCGAATAATAAGCTATAAAAACTAATTAAAATAATGGGTGTGGGCTCACGAACGCCGTTAGTAGGCTCGACGTGGTCAAAAATTTGATTGTTGACGGCTTGGTCAAAGACGTCATTCTACTAAGCGAGCCTTTCTTTCCCACTAACCCAAAAATTAAAGGTTTGAAGAATTTCGAGAACGAAACCGCAAGGTCATTTTCAGCTGCAGGCCTCGCTTTCTTCTTTCCTCGTCCATGTGACCGTCCGGTCCGCTCGACCTGAACCGATGTGGAAATAAGCGACGCCTAGGGTTCGGTTTCCATTCACATGCTTATGTTTTTCTGTAAGCACCTTTATCATTCAAATTTTAGGTCTAGCGAACGAGCCCACCAAACCTAGCTCAAGCTGGCCTGTGCTCGGCTCAAATCTTTTCCGAACACAAGCATGAGCTTCTATAAACTCGGAGTTACGAGCCAAGCACGAGCTACTCGTCCAAGTAATAAGAAAACATATGACACTTAATGTCGTGTTTAGTATTTTTTATGTTACATATTTGTATAATGAAATTCATTAATACATGTAAACTTTTTGCATGACCCATAACCCAATTCTGTGAAAACAAAAGAAATTGATATAATCAACCCATACAGTACAGAAAAAAGTCTAATTTAAACTTTTTTTCTTTTCATATAATAGAGAGATCGAAGTCATATGCTATTGCTGGTTGTCGAATTTCAGCCACTTTTAGCATTTATGTTTTTGTGAATTGTGAAATATGGAAAGATCAACTTTTTTGTTACAAGGCCTAAGCCTAACACACATGCATCCTCTAGGAGTCGAACTCTCACCAACACCAAAAGTGTTGGAATACTCTGTGCTCTCGGTGCATTATGCAATACAATAGAAGTAGATGTTTGTATTTTCTGTTCAAATAAGAATAGCTACCAGTAAGCTATTATGTCTTTGAATGACAGTAAATCTTTTTAATTACGAAAAGATAAAAAATCTCTAATAATATGCTCGCTTAAAAATTCTCGTAAAATCATAAAGTGGGTATTCAGTAAAAATATGTTATCTTGATCATTCAGTCTTATGACTATACAATAATATTCTTGTTTTATGGAAGGAAAGAAACTATGTGATCCATCTTGTTTAGTATGAGAAGAAGCTTAATTGTTGTTATAGCATTATGATAGCTTTTTAAGTCTAACATTATATTAATAACGAATAAAACTGAAAGAATGATTCGGCTGGTTAAACGGTTAAATCAAAAGAACCTTTATGTTGAATGTCGTGAGTTCGATTCTGGGGGATATGCATAAAGGAGGGGAAGAGTGTGGCCAAACTCCAGTAGGCTTGGAAGAAAAAAAAAGAAAAGATAAACAGATAATAGATGAGTTAAGACAGAGGGGATCAGGTCCGTCCGAGGAGGGAGGCTTGATGTCCTGTGTTGTAATTGCGTCCGAACAAAGTGGAGCGGATCGGACCCACTGGTTGTTGCGTTAATCCCGGGCCGTTTGCCTACAGAAAAAAACAAAATCCCCAATTTCTCCTCCCTCTCTGTCTCTCTCTCTCTCCGTCACAGTGAGCCCGGTCGAGGAAGGGAGGGAGGGGAACCTCTTCGTCCTGTCCACGTTTCTTCTCTCCCCTCCTTAAAAGATCTTCCTCCCCTGCTTTGTACGTGGAACCGCGTTAATCTTTCTCTTCCGGTTCACACATTTCCCTTCGTTCCTTTCAAAACTTTATTATTGGTAGTCGTGTTTGAGTCATTTAGGCCATATAATTCAGAGATTGATCGTCTTCCTTTAGCTTTGTTTTCGTCGTTGGTGTTCGCAAGGCGCTGAATAAAGTGAATGGTAGTGCTTGTTTGTTTGAAATGATCCTCCTTTTCTCCCCTTTTTGGTAGAAAAGGAGAGGAGAGGAAGGATGGGTTGCATATCGTCGAAGCAGACGGTGTCCGTTACGCCGGCGTGGGATTATTCCGGCGCATTCCGGAGCCAGAGTTCGTCGTCGGGGATCTTGGCATCGTCATCGTCGCTACGGAGGAATCCTAGCCATAGTAGAGGCAGCCGGAAGGACGCCGGGGAAGAAGATGGGAATAAGAAGAGCAAGAAGTGGTTGGAGGGATCAGATCCGTGGGGCAGTAGTGGCTTGGTGGAGGAGTCCGGCAGGAGCGGGACGTCGATCGAGCCGACGTCCGGGGGAAACTACCCCAACCATTCTCACCATTCCTCCTCCATCAGCTTCCGGCTGGGAAATATCAGCAGATACGTCGAGGGAGAGCAGGTCGCCGCTGGCTGGCCGGCATGGCTGAGCGCCGTTGCCGGCGAGGCCATTCAAGGATGGGTCCCACTGAAGGCCGACTCCTTTGAGAAGCTTGAGAAGGTAGAATTTCCTCGTCACATCGGAGAATTCTCTTTGTTCTCGGTGGTTGGTTTTATTGTTCTTATTGGTTGCCTCATTAGGAAAAGAAAGGATTTTAATCTTAAGTTTTGTGATCGTTCTCTTTTGGCATGAAATTATGATGGGTAATGGGAAAAACAGTTTCGTTCGTCCGATGTGTCAGTCTCTCGTTTGGAAGTAGTTGTGATGGAACACTACAGAAGAGCAAACCGCAATGATTTTCAAACATGATTTTTTGGTGCTCATGATCTTGTATTTCGACAAGAAAAAGATCGGTAACATAGAAACGTCAAAGTGTTTGGATGTCGTCATCATGTTACAAATAATTTGTGGGGTTTGCTCATTTGGTTCTCTCTCTCTCTCTCGTAATAAGAAGCGAATTTGAACTGTAAAGAGTAGTGAAACTTACCCTTTTTAACCGGTTTTCTTTTGTTCTCGTATTATTATTTTAGGTGGAGAAAATAGTTTTTGCTATCAGTTGTAAGAACGTACTCTTTTGAGAAAGAAAACAACAAGAACTTTCGTTTCGTCCTTCCATATTTCAAGGGTGAAATCACCACTGAAGTTTCTCATAGTAGGTCCAATGATTCATATCACTACTTGCGTTCTGAGCGTTTTTATTGATTAAGAAACCTTAAATAATGTTTTTTATTACGTCTTCTCTTATTTTCTCAAAATGGACGCCTTCCTGGTTTAGCTTTTCTGAAGTTCTGAGAGGTCGTGCATCCTTTCGCATAAACAATCTTTACTGCATAATTCGTTATGATGTCATTGTTCATCCTCTTGTTCTTTATTTGATGGAGGCCACATGTATTGGTTCGTGTTACTTTTCCCATTTTATGCTGCTTTTGTACCAATAAGTGCATCTCGTATTCTCATGATGCTTTAGAAGCACAAGGCTATAACATATACAGAAGCTGGAAATCCTTCTAAGTGGACCATCTCCAAGAGTGATGTGAAATTTGCGATGGCAGTTAAAGTCTTCTTCCTTTACTTTGGGTTATTATGAATGCACTTGTCTATGTGGACTTCCTTTAGCGAATAGTCATCTATTTCTTCCTTTACTAAAATCAGCTGCTGGTTTTATGGTTGAACCAGATCCACATATCTGAATCTTATGTGGGTCGATACTTGTTTTGTTATCCTCCCAAAAAGGCATGCTCTCATGCATGCATGCATGGCATCTGTCATATTATGGTTGTCTTCATTTTTTATTAGAAACTTGTTACTTCATTTCATTCCATTACTTGTACGAAATTTATTGCAGGTTGGACAAGGTACGTACAGCAGTGTCTTCAGAGCTCGAGACCTTGAAACCGGGAAAACTGTTGCTCTCAAGAAAGTCCGTTTTGACAACTTTGAGCCTGAGAGTGTGCGTTTTATGGCACGAGAAATTCAGATCTTGCGCAGGCTGGACCATCCGAACGTTATTAAGTTGGAAGGTTTGATCACTTCTCGTTTATCCTGTAGTCTGTACCTGGTGTTTGAATATATGGAGCATGACCTTGCTGGACTGTCATCTTGTCCTACTATCAATTTCACTGAATCTCAGGTCAGTTTGACGATAAAAGTGTGCTCGTATTAAACTTTGTATTTTTTTTTTATCCAAATGAATAAAATGTACAAGTAAATGTGGCTGAGCTTTTGGTTTTCTTATACTATAGGTTAAGTGCTACATGCATCAGCTACTATCTGGGCTTGAACACTGTCATTCTCGTGGTGTTATGCATCGTGATATTAAAGGAGCAAATCTTCTAGTTAACAATGAAGGAATTTTGAAGTTGGCTGATTTTGGTCTGGCAAACTACTATATTTCAAGCGAGAGGCAACCCTTAACCAGTCGCGTGGTGACTCTTTGGTACCGCCCTCCAGAACTATTGCTTGGGTCCACAAACTATGGAGCAACAGTAGACTTGTGGAGTGTGGGTTGTGTTTTTGCAGAAATGCTTCTTAGGAGACCTCTGTTACAAGGAAGGACTGAGGTGATAGGTTATTTCTAGTATTCTGTTGTAATTTGCTTGTGTTTAATGAATTTCTTGATTTTCTCAACCTTTAATCTTCACTTTATTTATGTCAACAATCAAGTAGAACTGACATAGCAGAAGTGGGAAACTTGATTTTTATTACATTAGTCTCAACCTTTCCTTTTTGATTTATGCGTATTACAGCAATAATGTTCAGCTGAAATCTTGTTTATCGAGTTCAACTAGAATTTAATGAATCTTGGTTTCTTTCCATTGCAGGTTGAACAACTTCACAAAATTTTCAAACTGTGTGGCTCACCTCCTGATGAATATTGGAGAAAATCCAAACTGCCTCATGCCACTATCTTCAAGCCCCACCAATCTTATGAGGGTTGCCTGCTGGAAACGCTTGAAAGTTTTCCACTTTTTGCTGTAAATTTGATACGAACGCTTCTCTCCATTGAAGCTCACAAGCGTGGAACCGCCTCTGTTGCCCTTTCATCAGAGGTGAAACATCTTTTCAGGACTTTTTGTGTTTGTGGTAACCTATGTGGGAGCCACATGGCTAGCAGGATCAGAAATCATTTCCTTTAGGCTGCTCTGATTAAGAAAAGGTTTCTCAAAAATTTTCAGTACTGTCTATCGTATTTTTCTTGAAATTCTACAACTGTACAGAAGAATAATGCCATTCTTAATTTGAAGGGCTAACCAGATCTATTTGTTAAGGCTGTCGATGGCAGGCACCTGCACAGGCACACAAACACATGTATGCACACACACACACACATATATGTGTATTTATGTATCAATGTATGCACATATAGATAATATATTATTTCATATAATTGATTGTATTTCATAAAACTAGAAGCAAAAGTCTGTCTTTTTAAACTTATTAGTCACTAATAAAGTAATAATCGGTCAATATTTTGTGAAGAGTCCTTGTGGCAGGATTCAATTGTCTCTAAGTTAGACTTTTAGTTAAAAAATATCTTAAATAGTTAGTGCCCAGTTGCATACGGTGAAAATACCAAATGTCGGGCATCAACATGTCAAACACGGGTGCATCACCAGATTGAATCTGCATAACACAGAACCTGATAATCACTGTATGGGGTTCTTTAAAAGCAAGTAGTTGAATTTAATCGAAACATTTGCAGAAGGCAAGGGAACAAACAATGTTATAGAGGATGGGAGTGGTGGATTTGGTCATACTTGCTTCAGTTTTTTCCCATACTATGCAAGGAGCAAATGACACTTCGTTTTTGGATGACTGATTTGAATTAGAAAAAGCTTATTATTTATGGGGAACCATGCAAGCCTTCCCGTTTTTCAAATTTCCTGTCTTGTGCAGCGGTACAGTCAGGAAGTCAGCTTGAACTGTTCGAAACACCATATTTGATCTGCATCCAACATGTGATTGGCCTTTCTTATCTTTTCATCTGCATCCACCATTCCTGAGTTCTCCCCTCTTTCCATGTACGTCCACCGTTATACCTTATACTCATTATTTGGTTATTCCTCTTCTGGCTTCTTTGATCGAGTGTCTTATGGTTAGTCCATATTCAAGGTGGTCTTGTTCTTTTCTTTTTGTATGCTTAATGCATATTAGTAATATTAAAGAAGCAAATGAACTGTTCAGAAAATGCCTTTATGTCATCATCATACGTTTGGACTAATTTCTCATGATTTTGGTTTTATGTCCACTGATTCATGGATCCTAAAGTCTTAATTCTCAACTGATTTTTGCATGTAAGCAGTATTTCAAGACGAAACCTTATGCATGTGATCCCTCAAGTTTGCCAAAGTACCCTCCAAATAAAGAAATTGATGCAAAAGCTAGGGAGGAAGATGCAAGGAGGTGAGAATAAAAGTTCATGCTTTTTCCTTCAAATACTTCTACCTGGATTTGATTATGTTGACTTTTAATCCTATGAACATTGTCTCTGCTTTATGAAATGTACCTACTTCTTGTCACATTATCTCGTAAGTAATTTATTTTTTTATCTCAAAATGGCAAGCCTTGAAAGATGTTATGTGAAATGTTTAGAACAGAACTGTTGGTTGCAAGATATTATTTTTGGACACTTGATCATTCCGATACTACAAGAAAAGGAACCTCAAGTTTATGGTGTCCTACATGGTTGACTCGTTTTTATACCAAATTTGAAGCTTTTCTTCTTCTGCTCCATCGTTCTCCTGATTATAAATTCTCTCAAGCAGATGCATTTCTCCTTCCATGAAGCTTATGTTATGCTCAACCACCATCATTTTCTTCTCGTACTCAGGAAAAAAGCTTCAGGACGAGGAGCACGGGGTTCTGATGCTGCAAGAAGAGCTGCAAGGGTTGCCAAGGTTTCAGACAACGTTAGCAGATTTGTCCCGCATCAGGTGAGACTGCTTCATCACCATTATAACGAAGGATTTCCTTATATCATGGACATGATCATGATGTTAGTGCATTTTCCCATGTTTAGGGTGCAAAGGATGGAGCCAATGGACTCCACAGGGGCGGTAGCGCTAAGGTCAATGTTGAGAAAGGGAACGGTCCGAATGGATATTCTGGCGTTACTCTGCTTAAATCAACAATCGATCTCCCTGAAGAGACATATCACAGAAAAAATGTCTCTCAAGAAGACATTCCGTTTTCCGGCCCCTTGCCTGTTTCTGGATCTAGTGGATTTGCATGGGCAAAGAGAGGAAGGGACATTACTGCTCCTCCACAAAAATCCCATAGGAGATCAAGATCTCGAGTTTTGACATCTGGTTCTTTAGATAACTCAAGTGCCCTGAAACCCAAAGACTCTTTGGAATCGAAAGAGCAGACCAATGAAAGTAATGTCCAGGGGCACCGAGTTTCTAAGCATAATAATGGCATGAAACATAGGCGCCATTTTGATCTTCCAGATTCATTTGATTCGTCTGATGCATACCACTCTCAGGATTTCTCGTCTTCCCTCTACCAAAAAGAAGAGATAGCATTCAAGCAGCACATCTGGGTAATATCCAAATCTTTATTGAGTTCCTTTCCGTCTCTTAGCGGTCATTATCAAATTCTTGTTTATTTTCTTACCCCGACTTCATTTATTCCTGGTTCTCACGTGACATCTATTTTCAGGGTTATCACGATGAAGGGGACAAAGTTGATTTCTCGGGACCCATACTCTCTCATTCATGGAAAGTTGATGAACTACTACAAAAGCATGAACGCCACATTCGCCAGGCAGTACGGCGGTCATGGTTCCAAAGAGGTATGCTAGTGAAGATGGTGGTTGTTTTATGACCTTCCCTGCTCTATGCAGCTCTCCCTTTATTTCGCCATCCTGAAGAAGACCTGCAATCCCACATTTGATCATCTCTACTCCTTTAGCCTCTTAATTTAGAGTCTTCCCCTGTAAAATTATTAAGAAAAAGGAGCGCAGCTGCACGAAGAGCAATAGTTCACTTGTCTAGGCGGTTGACTCATGAGATGGTCATGAATTTGATACCCCATGCATGCATAAGGCTTCGGCATCCCCATTGTACCAAAAGAAAAGAAATGGCTGCAGCTATTTCATTATATGGTGTGGATAAGTGGGTGTGATGCTAGACTTTTTGTTGGATTGCTTCTTATCCATCTATATTCATCTTTCCAACATTTGGGAGTCAAGAACAGATCAGTTTGTGGTGTGGGTCGAGACTTTTTGTTCGATTACTTATGATGGTGATGATATTATGGCAGGGAAAAAACAAGGGAGACGCGATCTGGCTGATTAGTTCATTTACGGAAGCAAAAATGGCTGCCCGTTTACGTCAAAGGATGGATCTTTTTCACTAGGACCCCAGAGTGAAAACAGAAAGAATCTGGGGAAGCTACAGCAGCCATTGGGGAAGCACGACGGAAGGAAACAGCTTCTCATCAAACGGCGAACAGAAGACACTGCCATGCACGGGAGCTTCGTTCTCTCACGTTTTGTCATGAATATGTTCAATTTGGAGGGGAGGAAGATGAAGGAATTGCTCTCAAAAGTGAGAGGAAGCATTTGTGCAGCATGTTTTGTTTATTCATTTCTTTAAATTTCTTTCGAAAGGATGTACTTTAAAAGATCTGAGTGAGTTCTGATCAAGCAAGCAATGAACTGGTATGCGATAGTTGCGGCCTAACATCAAAAGGAAATGGAAAAAGGAAAAAATGCTCACATACACATGATAAGCTATGAGTTTTTTTGTCTTTCAAAGGGGAGCTGCGGACCAACTAGTGGAAATCATAATCATCCCTATAAATTAATGATAAATAATTAATAATGACAATGTGTGTGTGTGTGTGTGTGTGAGAGAGAGAGAGAGAGATTTAACATTCTGCACAAGTTGAGAAGAGACACGTTTAAAGAACTTTTAGTCCAATTTATTTATGATCTCATCGTCCTATCTAAGATTCATAAAATTTCCAGTGCATCAAATTCGAGTAGTTATCTTGTTAGTTGACAACTCCTGGTTGTGATAAACGTTATTACCCAAAAGTTGCCAAATTATTTTTTATCCTTCCAATATCGTAACCAAGACGTTTAAAGAACTTTTAGTCCAACTTCTGATTGTTTCCTTCTTTTTTTTACAGTGGGAGCCTGAAGCCAGATGCATGCCCTGGGTATTTAACTCACGACGTTAAACTTGTGAACTGAACCCCTAGCCAGGTGATCAGTTGCTCTTTGCACCGATCTAACAACTAATTTTCAATTTGCAATAACTCGATTTGGGAGTCACTGCCTTCTTCCCAAGTTTAGATAGAATAACCCTCTAAAGCCATGGACAAGAAATGAAAAAGTCCTCCCCACGTTCAGTATTTGTCTTAAACAAATAACATTTGTTGGTGAGTCAAAATCCAATACGTTGAATTCAACCCAGGTGAGCAGCCTATTCTCACAAAGAGCAGTAGCTCTTCTGGGTAGGGCCGTTGTCTCACAAGTTTGAAGTCTTGACTGAGGTGTGTATTTGGGTTTGGCCTCCCAATTGCACTGAAAGGAAGTAAGAAAAGTGCCAAAGGCGTCCGTGGGAGATGATGCATCATATATGAATTGACTCCAAGCTTTGGTATTTACTTACCGCGAATCTCATCCGAAAACACAAATGCAGGGTGAACCCCCAATGAAGGTGAGTACTTCCATACTAATTTATCACTCTGCCAACTCATAAAATCATTTGGGTTGTTCTTGCCAACGGCTGGCACTGGCACGAGAGAGTAGACATGTTCGGTTGGGAACCAGACAGGCAGTTCCTGTTAGAACCAACCCCATCGAACCAGCCAAACCCGACCTAAAACCATTTATTAATATTTTTTAGTTTTAGTTTTTCGTGGTTTCGGATGGTCTGGAACTCAAACTGGAAGCAGAACAACCAACGGTTCTGAAACTGGAACCAACGGCGCAATCCTGGTTCAGTTCGGGTTTCTGCTTCCAGGAAAATTGGAACCAGACATACCTACCAGACTATGATAGAATTGTTGATCCTAAGATTCTTTTCCCTCTTTTGGGTATGATGGGGAGGCGCAAGCCAGATAAACACCCCACGTATCAAACTCATGACCTTTAATGCGAGTCGACCCCCAGCCAGGAGACCTATTGCTTCTTGTGTGCTGTTTATCTTAAGATTCTTAAAGTTTATTATTTTTGCATTCTTCACCTCGTGAGGTCCTTCAAAAAAGAACATCTTGATCAGCTATTTTCTTTTCAGAGAGAGAGAGTTATCGCCCGTTGAGAAGCCACCATATTAGAAACTTTTCTTCTGCTCCCCTATTCTTGAAGACAAGCATTTCTCCAACCCATTATCACCAAGGCAATGCAACATCCTTGTATGATACCCCTCGTCCCTAAACTTATCGGGAAAGTACACAAAAGCAATGTATCTCTCGTGTTCTTTTGGATGTCTCACAGTAACAATTCCAGATGAAGTGTCGACGACATTAGCTACCAACATTTCCAAACAAACGGCCATCTCTTACTGCAACAAGGACTTTGAACTGCACTTGGTACCTCCCTCATGGTCAATGCTCTTAAATCTGCTGAGAATTATTGGATTCTTGAAACAGATGAATCTCAGTTTCTTAATACAGCAGACGCAGAGGAACATATCGTATCTTGATGATTTAAAATGTATTTGATTAAGATCATCTACATAAATCTGGTACAACTTGACTTTACCCATTTCTCAGATGCACACCTAAAGACATCCCGTTTGCCCCATCTTCGAGGTTGATTCAGAACTTCTCTCTACTCAAAGTTAACCATGCATGAGGCAAGCAGTTCTTTTTCTTTATGACAGACCCTCTTTCTCGTAAGATCCAGATGAAAGCATGGCCACCATGCGTTACTTGCCCCGCCATAGAAAGCTAGTCGACGCATGCATAAAAGAAATTTGAAATTGGAGTGCCTTGAGAACATCTGTCAAGATTCTCTGATGGTAAACGGGCCAAATGAACTGAAAAGGGATTGTGCATTGGGCAATTTAGAATGCGGTCAGGTCTAGCACTTGGTAAGCAAGTCTATACAAACTGACCTATCTGAACAGTCACTGTTCGGGTTTAGATCCAATAGCATAAACAAGCCACCTCGTGTTACAGTTCGTTCAAACACAAACAAGCTCAGCATGAACCTAACAACCAGCAGCTCAACTTGTTCACAGCTGAGGCTTATAATCTGTTATGTTGGGTTGGAGCCTACGCTCATAAACTTCTTGCGGGAGAAGTTGCATGCCCGGGGGAAGGAGAGAGAGGCAACAAGCTGCTGAAAAGAATTTCCCATTTCTTGAAGAGGACCAATATAGAGAGCGGTGACTTGGTCTCATCAGAATGTCTACGGTTTGCCACCACATAGCGTTCATTCGCCAGGTGAAGCAAACTAAGGTGCTAAGCAGAAGTCATCATCATCACACTCGAATGCCACTGAACTCGGTATGTTCATAGCTTTAGCAAGGTGGAACATGTAACACAGCGTGGTTACGTCTTACCGGAGATTTGCTGCAGAGAAAACCCATTTGCTGTGAGGGTTCCTTGTTAAAAAAGGGTTCTGCAGCTACCTAAAGGTGCCACCACAAATCAGCATTGCCTTCGCACTGAAAATATGGCCATGCAAAAAAGGACGTGCCGGAAAGGAGAAAAGAAGGCCTGATGGCATGCCCAAAATCAACATTCCAAATCAGCTGTTAAATTAGAAAAGATCAAATATATAAAGAGTGAACTAGTATAATTTGAGCTCTGGATTTATACTGTTGATCCCCAATATGGCTTATTGATTGAATGACGGTGTCACATCATCTCAATATTTACAGCATATTCCATCAAAAAATTGGAAATACAGCTGATACAAGAAGAACAAATAAATACAACAGGACAGAAGGGTGTTGAGCTTGGAGGGGTTGAATAATAGGCAAGACACTCAAGGTTGAAAATTAGAGAAAATCAAACAGCAGAAACGGTCAGGGGCACAATGCGGACTTCTAATCATCAAGTTGGGGTGATTCATTCTCAACATTTAACTGCATTAGAAACTTGGGATGTGTGGTTATAGCCGCCATCACCTGTTAGCAACCGTTACACATACCCATGCTTTGAGATGGTGAGTCATTGAAACGTTCATTGTTGTCAAATGTTACAAGTGTAGGTATCTGCCCATGGTCTACAAAATCGATCTTGTTGAGCCTCACACAGCAAAGGACATGCTCTGGGAGCTCCTCTGGCTTCTGTGCCTGCAAACCAGGTAGTTATTTCCATTAGTACTTCAAGCATGTCAACCCAGAGTTGACATCAGTGGGTTCCTATAGAACCAGGATTTAGTCAGTGATGACCAAACTAGACCCTCCCTTCAGGTTCAGGTTGTGCTACTGTAACATGAAGCAACAACTTGTGGCACAAAGCTTTTAAGTCGATACAGATCAACGCCCAGCCAAGGTGGGGCGTCAGCCCCATCCAAAATTGGAAAATAACAAAAGAGGTGGTAACTCCACTTATATAAGGGATTATCCTTGCATACCCGGTTCTAAGTCCAGATAAAGAAGGAGAACTGCGTTAGGTAGCCAACAGCCAATATATAACTCTGCCGGGTCTCTAAGGGTGTGATTTTTCCAGCATTAATGCAGTGGATACCATCCAAACTGCGAAATCAAGCATGCTTGAGCGAGAAAAGTACTTGGACGGGTAAGGTAGTGTAACAAAAGAGGCTATAGTCTACAGTTGAATCCATGGTTATAGTACATAGTTCACCCCACCCTGAACAGTTTTGTGGACTATTAAAAACCCAACCTAAAAGAACTCTAGATCCACCACGGTTTTCAACTTGAGCGTTACTCCTCAGAAAGTTAGAGTTCATGGAGTTACCTCGCAAGTGCAAGTACAATAACTTTAAATGGATGAACTGATTTCTGAATGCTTAAACATTCCCAGGAGTCCAAATCAAAGTTCAAATCACCCCAGGTGAACAACCAGATTCAGAACCAGATTTGGGTTTCTCGCATTTCACTCATGCAAAGTCTATCACAATTCTCTGACTCGTTTATAAATAACAGAAAATATGGAGTTCCTCGCTGACCCCATCTAGTATGGGAAAAAGCTTAGTTGTTGAAAATATGGAGTTCCAAGAAAATGAACTAATAAGATACGGAATTTTTAGATGCAAGCAAAAAGCTGTGATGCATAATATTTGCCTTATAAAAATACCTGAATGGTCAAGCCCAAATCAAGTACAATATTATTCAAGCGTTCACGAAAGGCTTCGAATCCTTTTCTGGATATGAAGCTAAACCGATGTACGTCCAGATCTATCTCAAAGTAGTTTGCACCCTGTTTCAAATCAAGAGAAAGCCCATCAGTTAATAAAAAAATGTGTTTGCACTGAGGGCATTAGACAACCTGGCAGGGCTCTTACTCCACAAGCATAGTGCGTGGAGTTCGATTCCTGGGGCATGCATGTGTGGCTTAAGCTTCCCAATTGTAACAAAAAGAATAAATAATAAATAAATAAATAAAAGATGTGTTTTCCTACTTGTACAGTCTTGAAATTAGAATATTGATTTTTGTGCAGGTTGAAAAAGGCATAGTTGAATTCCAGGCGTTTGTATGAAAATCAATTGACTACATCCTATACAAGCTCTTCCGTGGATGATGGCAATACATAAGATCCAGATTGCAGGTCAAATTGATACTACTTCCTCTGCTATTCAATGTGTAAACGTAATCATAATAACAACGTTATTAAGGAAAGCACACAGAAACTTCTACTTTTCAAGTAAACAATGAGCATTACTATTATACATATCATAGACTTTTATTTTTCTCTGACAAGAGAGAGAGAGAGAGAGAGAGAGAGAGAGAGAGAGAGAGAGAGAGAGAGATGCATCTAAACATGATAGGTTGTGTATTATGCAATCATGAACAGAAAAGCTGTTCTTCGTACACCATAAACTTAACCAGCCAAACATCATACACTGAATCAAACATGTTATAAATTGGAGTTGTACCTACGACATTTGCTTTGCGCTAAGGATAGATTCGTGCAAGCAATGAACTTATGAAAATCCTATCATGTGAATCAGAAACAAAAAAGTGAAAAGTGCGACTGTGGCTCCCCTATATGAAAACGATTGCATATTATAAGAATTCGTTTCTTAAGCTGTTGAGGGATTCTCGCATGGAGAAAACTCCACTTGTTGCCAGCATGCATCAGGTAAGTAGGGAAAAAAGAATTCAAAGGATCATTATTTTACCTTATAAAATCTGTGTTGAGGGCGTGAAAGAACTGGCTTTTCATTGTAAGCATGCACAAGCTTTCTCTCAGCAGAATTCAGCTGAAGTTCATCTGGATTTACCACCCGTGCCAAAATCTTTAGCCGTTCTCTATAAGAAACCAAAGACTCCGATGCGAAGCCTTTCACCCTTTCAGTGTCATCATCTATTAACTTCTGCACGCAGAAACAAGAAGGAAAGAACTGCATCAGCTTATTCATCCACTGAAAATAAATCAAACAAGAAATCTCTCAGTAAAACTAATAATCCACGTGCAACAAAAGAATCAACATATTTAATATCAAAACATATTGATCAAGGTAAGTCATCTATCGGATCTATATAGGCAGGGATGCTGGAAGCAAATCCTGTAGAAGGCATTGTCAGCATGTATCTAGGATCCTTCTCATTTAGATTAGACCGAATGAATAGTATATCTTTTTGTTTAACATATTCATTAACAAAACTCAAGGTATATAAGAGTTTCAAAATACACTGTATGGGACAAAGTTTTATGCTGGTTGTCAAAAGCCTAACGTAACCCTCCTCCTTTATCTGGGCTTGGGACCGGCCATGCAAGGGTGATCCCTTACATGGGCGAGTTTTAAATTGTTCAATCTCGACATATAAAAATTGCTTTTGAGTTCAAAATTTAACAGCTTACAGTGCATCAAAATTTGAACCTCCAAAAATCCACATTTTACGTCAAAGTTGATCCAAAATGTGTTTTCTAATAAACTAACCATTTAAAAAATTGATCTGTAACGTCAGATTAGCGAAATGCATCTCAGCTTTAGCTATGTAACACCATGCCTTGAGTGCAGCAAATAATTTTGCTTTATATATCCATTTACTAGTATATATGTGTCTCTTCATGCAGATGCATGTGGAGCTAGGTGGATGTGCATGTGTATGTGTGTGCATGAATCCCAATATATTACTGAATAGACTTAGGTTTACAGCTGTTTGGAAGTATATTACCACTCCTTTGTAGGGAGCAGATTGCAATGAGAACTCACATGTTTCGAACTGTAATGAGTGCATGGTTTCTACTACAGTAGTACCAAGTACTAATTATTATGACGGTCCTCTGGATGTTTCAAGCATGCAGGCACACGCAGAAAAACACATACTGAAGCAGCGCAGAGTATATGACAACCGCAGAGGTATACATGATAAAACGAGATTTGAGTAATAAGAATAGAAGTTTTCACCCCGATGCTTTCTTGAAACTGAGGTGAAATATTCTTATCAAAGGTATCAGATATCTTGAAATATAACACAAGGCTCATCCCTTCGCCATCACTGTCACCAAGAAAAAGTGCTGCTGGATATGTAGGAAGCTGCCACAGGGAAGTAGAAATAAGATACATAACGTTGGTGCTTTTCAAATAGCTTGCAGAATTCGCATAATGATAAATCTGTGCCTCCTAGAACTGTGAGTTAAATAAGCAAAAAAGTTAAATCAATAAAGAAGTTATGGAAATAAATTTGGCACCTGAATGTTAACAATGAGGAGAGACGGCATTTTCTCATTTGGTTTCGTAGATGGAAGCTCAAGATACCGACCAATGTGATCTATCTTGTGTGAAGAGCCAAACAAATCAACTCCAATTGGGGTAAATGGCATAAAGTTCGGAGCATGTTCCTTTTTCTTATCTCTGCGTAATAGAAACACACATTTTTTTTAACAATTTTAGCACTCAATTCATGCATAGAAGAGACTCGATAAAATATTTCCTAAATGACTTCCAAAGTTGTTTAATGGAATTCCACATCAACTGGTCCCTAAATTTAACAAAAAACTTCACGATAGTGATTCGGAGAGCAATTATGAACCTGAAATAACTTTCACTTCGAAGCTTAAACATAGATGGTTCAATATGAGACCAGGATCCTTGAGTCGCCTTCTCCCCAACTGAAAATGGAATCTGAGTTCCTGCTATTGCACGATACAAGAATTTCTTTGATGTACCTGGAGAAAATAAACCAAAAAGACATCTAATAAAATGATTATATGAACAAAGCTGTGCAAACATTTAGCAAGTTAATTGTTGGAAAACGTTCAATGTAAAACCTGCTAAAAGCACTACAAACCAAAACCAAGCCTTTTCCTATACTAAGTGGGGACAGCTATAAAACCTGTGAAAGCCATGTCCAACAAAAAGTGGTTTTACTGAAGAAATAAATGAACTAGTTGTTTATTTATGACAGAATACAGATCTGCGAGTGGAGGATGTAAATGTGGCATACTATATACAAGAATTGGAAGAAATTGTATCAACAATCACATATAGAACATTATGGTACATCAAACCACCAACTACACATGTCCAGTTCCGATTTGCCTGGAACCAATAACCTAACCCGGACAAGTTTAGGATAGGGTACAGTTGTAAAACCATATCTGGTTCAATATTGGTTTCAGGCTATAGATCCTAAACTTTTCATAAACAAATTTTTTCTTTTTGATTTTTTTATAAACAATCTTATTTTAATATTCATAAGAGTATTTTTTGGCAGGTGAAGGTGCAATTAGTGTCTCTACCTAACGGTGGCCATCAGGTCATTTAACATGGACTTGACTCCACGAGATGACACACATATGATGGCTTGCCAAAGGCAATGATGCCATGCCAACACACTCCACAAAAGTACAAGGGCATGAGGAAAGTGGGCGGTGGGGGAGAGGTAGAGTGGGAGCCTGGGAGAGAATGATGAAAATTTCAACTTTAAGATTTAAAGTTTTTAACAGAACCGGTAAGAACCTACAAAATCATCAGTTCCGGTTTCTCAAAGGTCGAAATTATAACTAAATTGGCAATGTTCGGATTCAGTTGTGGTTCAGGTTCCCTTCCAGCATTCCTCAATGGTTTGATTCAGGTTCAAACCGCACTTCATGTTCCGAACAGGACATGTCTACTTCCAACAATATGCAAATATTTGCAATACAGAAAACAAAAGAGATCTTAGTGGTACAGAAATAAAATAGACATAAAGCATCATAGACATAATGGTAACTTCTGAACAAAATGAACGTAAAGCATCATGGACACAATAGTGACTTACATATTTGTGTTGTCTCAGTTGCACCATAGGACTCTCTTGTAAAAGATAATCGAATAACTGCAGAGGTTTTCAGCTTAGATGGTGGACCAGGACTTGGTGGTTGGATTTTATCATTAAAGCTGGGTACCGGGACTAGTATTGGTAAGCAAGATAATGGCTTTTGTTTCAATGTCTGATCATAAGTTTTCTCCTCTAACTCAAGTGAATCTCCTTTTACAAGATTACGGAGTCCATTGGGTTCTTCCAGTGCACCTTGGTTTTTCATGATAACTTCTATTCCTGATGCACTACGTTTGACCGCATCAGACCCATCTAAAGGTGAAAAGTCATGGCGCTGCACATTAAGAACTGCAAGGCCATCAACGTCTTCAGAATCATCCTTTTTTAAGTCTGGCTTCCTTCCATCCATTTTAAGTGAATTCTCAACTGTCAACGGTATTGGAGTTGAATCTGACAAATTCTCAATCTTGCACATTGCATCCACTAAGCATGATGTACTCTCATACTGTGGAGCACCTACGTTGCCAGTAATGACAGGGAAACAGTCTGACAAAAAAGGGTGAATTTTAGATATGGATGTACCTGGAGTTGGTTTATTTTCGCAAATTAATTCAGTGTAATTTCCTAACCTCCAAGGACACTGCTGAAGTCTTCATCAGAATCAGATCCCAAAATGCTGCCAGTGTCAAACCATGCTTCCTCTTGTCGCACTACTGTAAAGTGTAAACACACACAATGTTAAGAAAAAGTAGGTCTTCTTTCTTCACTGACATAAGGTAGTTGAATAGAGTTCACAAATCTAGAAAAGATATTATTGATAGATATTGAGACAATAGATCTCCACACAAGAAACCATAGAATAGACTATTATTTTATGGAAATAAGAAAAATATCATATTTTGACCCCTTTCTGATAGGTGCACGTGGATGCAAAAAAAATCGCCACACATAATTAAAGTTGACAATCAGGATTAAAATGATTAGATCACAGAAGCTGTGAAGAAAAGTAGAGCAGCTATATATGTATATTATAGCAACTCTTCCCAATCTGCTTCCAGCTACCCAAAATACTTGGCATTCCAAAGTTTCTAGAAACTGAAAACCAGATTCTGAAATGCATGCACACGCCACAAATAAGTATGTCAAAAGAAGTGGTCTCTCAAAACCTAGATCGCAGAGTCTACACTGCCTGTGAAGTTCAAACTCTTGGTTGAGGATATCACACAAGCAGTAACTCAAAGCAACCGCTTACAGTTAGCACATAAATATACAAACAAATATTCTCATCATTCCGAGAAAATGAAAGAAACAGAGTACAGAAAAGAACTATGACAAAGAAGGTAAAAAGATTGTTTTTTGCTTCTTAGGTGTAGGTAAATCAGAATAAAAATAGCATTGCAGCTAAAAATGGATCAAAATGCCGTAACACAAAGATTCCAAGATTAAACATGAAAAAATAGTGTCATCTACCAGTTGGATCAATATCATTTGGAACATGATGACTGACAACCGAAATATGCTAAGGATAAGATATGAAGGAGAAATCCCTATCTAAAAAGGTACTTAAGGACTAATGCAACTAAACTCAGGGAATCAGTGTGCCACATAACAAAGGAATAGGCATTTTAAATCACGCCACGACTTAGAAAATAAAAACTTGATAAGGATGTTTGACATATGAATTTACCATTAGCATCAAGTTGCCCACTGTGCCATTGCAGCTGAGTGAGCTCGAGTGTCAAATTTGAAACCTCTGTTCCACCAAGAGAAGATGCGCCCATCTCAATACCCATCTGGACAAATTCATTGATAGCGAATTCTGCAAGAGGACTCATAATAGCATCACTGAAATGTGTTTTCGGACTATCAGGGATTAAAGCAGAAACTTTATGATGGCCTGTGAGCCTAATGAAATATTTTCGGATTTTGGGTCTTCGGATTCTTGGTCTCCTTCTGGAGGATGATACGCAAGAACCCATTGTTGAAGCACTGCCTTGCACACCTCTCCTTATCAGTGAGATACTCGTCCGTTATGAAGTCATCTTGACCAAACACAGGAATAGAATGTAGTCTGCAATATCTCCAAAACAAACAGCACCTTAGGACATGTTAATTTGCATGTCTTCAACCATGTAATACAACAACAAAAGAAGAAACTGAGACGCATGAATTGAAACTTAGTATTGGTCTAAGAATTTGGCAAGATAATTACAACAAAAACAACTAAGCTTTTTCCCATACTAGATAGGGTCGGCTAAACAGATTCTTTGTTTCCATAGAGCTCAATCCTGTGCAAGATAATTAAATAAGAAAAATTATAACAGTGAGCGAAACATCAACAAATTTTCCAGACAAGATTTGCAAGATGAAAATAGGCTGATCCCAAAAGGGTCACCAACAATCTATTGATATATTTGGACACTATTAACAAGAAACAGCTATCAAACTTTGGGTTGCAAAAAGAATATTGATTGTGAAGTATAAGGTTCAAGGTTCCCATAACATCCATAAACAAAATGGGTCATGAGAAAACATTTAATATCCTCCATAGATCAATATCACATACTTGTGTAACGGTGATTAGGTTCAAAGTATCATATGCGACAAGGAAAGCAAAACGCATATTTGGGTATCTAAGTCCAAGGAAAAGATTCTCATCATCAGCAAATGTAATTCAGAAACTTTTGGGTCCTTTTCAGTTGTTGTCATGTGGAACAATGCTCTTCATCAATTTCCAGGAGTCAATTGTTTTCATAAGGCTATCATTTTAAGATCCTGTAGTCACATACAATCCTTGGAAACTGTTTCTATATATCTCTCTTTCGTGATAATGTAATCGAGGCTTTAGATTCATAAGTGTGAAGATCATCCTCGTCATCTCACCACATATGACATATCAGGAAACAAATTTAGGCTTGAGCCGTATTCCGTCCTAAATTGCAACAGAATAGTAAGAAGCAACAATGCCGTGAAAGTCAATAAGATGAAATATTCAGCCAGCATGGTCATGAACACAAATATTATGCACCTAAGCATGATATATTAAAATGCTAGTAGACTATAATCCAGAACAAAGCAACAAACCACAATTTTCCTCAGCCTATCTATCTACCTATTCTCGTCGGATAATCTATAAGAGGAACGAAAACGACCTCGAAGATGCTACATGAACAGACAGATCGGGATTTCACGTCACACAAATATGGTCCAAACACCACCCTAAAGCCTCTCGAAAAGCACAATCCAACTCCAACATCAAATTTCCTTCTTTTTCTTACTCTTTCTGTATACCCAACTGAAAAGAACGTAACACTAACGACAGGTTTCAAACAAAGGTCTGATGGGATTTAGCTAGCTTGACATTCAAAACTGAATCTTAAGGATAAAAGAAAACAAAATGCTCTCCCTTTGAAATTAAAAAAAAAACACAAGATGATCGAGTTCATGGTCCATTATAAAAAAACTTAACTCACTCAGCATACAAGGAGAGAGAGAGAGAGAGAGAGAGAGAGAGAGAGAGAGACCATTGCTCCAGCGTAGCCCCTGACGAATGGAGAGAGTGTGTGTGGTGGGAGTTGACAGTCGGTGCAGCTGAGATCAGGAAAATTCGAACTTGGATATTTTTCGGTGATTGGTGCTCCAAGTCTAACGCCGCCAACAGCAAAAACTGTAACCTCGGACGTTGTGTTTCGGGTATTGAAAAAGTCTCACGATGGAGAACGCTTTGCCTGCTCCGCCCCCCTCCACACACCAACCAAGAAAAAGACGACGAAGACAGTTCGAACCTTTTCTTCTTCCTTTGAAACAACAGATTCATCAGATATCAGAAATACTTTTCAGGCGTTGAAGATACGGCCTCAGCTCAGCTGGCACGGAAACAAAGGAGGGAGGCTGTAGAATTTTAAATAGTTCTCTTATGTCGAGAGAGAGAGAGAGAGACTTTGAATAGGACAAGCAAGGCCCGTTGGAAAAGGAGGGTTGAGTTTTATTCATCGAAATTTTGAAAAACTTATTGTGAATAAGTTGTTTTCCAGACGGGGACATAAACTTTCTTACATCACATTTAGCCGCTCATTCTAAGTATACATTTGAAGCACTCTTGGTCCAAGTCGCCAAACCATGAGAAATAAGTGCTTAGAGAAGGGATTCAATTACCTTGTAAGATGATTTAGATACATGAAAAGGTAACTAAAAAATGCTACTATAAGAAAATATCAGAAACTATATGGTAAAAATGTTAAAAAAAGAAAAAAAAACTACAACAATATTACAAGAAAATAATAAAAATTGATCTAACTTTATTAAGTTAACTGTTAATATGGCATAAGATTACCCTATTTAGTGTGAGAAAAAGTGTTAGTTGTTGTTGTGGTTACTAAAGTAGCAATTTTCCTTTTTATCTCCCTTGTGAAGTTGAAGAGCCTCAACTTCTATTTTGACATTAATTTTTCTTAAGAGTTGCCCTAGCTTCATTTCGAGTTTGTTGAGTGCTTAAGCAAACCATCTCGATGATATTGTGCTTAACCAAACCATCTAGATGATGAATTCAATGGTAACAATGCACCAAAATTAATTGTTTGATGTATACTCGTCATCCCCTCTTTGAATCCCAAATTGGTCTATCATATTTCGAAAGGTCAATGTGAGTCTTAGTTTAACTCAATTGATTATTACAGTATTGCTTATACACAAATCAATAATGAACCTAAGTGACCTTTAACTTTTCTGATGCACACTGCATTTATGTCAAAAAATGTGAAGAAGATGGCTATGAGGTTGACTTTTATGAAAAGTTTATTCATAAAATATCACCTCTAACGCACTCAGACCGTCAGCTCACTTAGTTAGGGGACTCGACTCACAAGTTGAAGGTTGTAATCAAAGATCTGTTTGTGACATTTGCTGAATTTCTTTTCAAAATTTAAGTTCTGAAATCGATTGCACTCGTATCGGCAGTGCTCTGAGCATTGTTTCTAAAACCAGGAATTGATTCAAAGCAAATTCTAACACCACTTGTTTGAAACATACTTGGAAATTGTGGGGAATTAAATGCAAATGTTAACATATAGGAGGTTTATTGCGATTAATTGATTACTTGAGAGTGTATTTGTAAAACTTCATTCTTCCTTGGAGAAATGGCTGTTGAGAGGGTTGGCTGTAAACGTTTTGGGTCCGGTGTAAGATTTGCAGTTGACAGGAAGGAAACAGGCAAGCATGAGGCATTAGACGTGGGATTCAGTAGGGGATCAGGGTCCCATTTATTAAATCCAAATCTGACCGTTAGTTGGATCGGACAACTGAGACCATGCCCAATCACATATGGATATGGATTGTCAGTATGCAAAGCTTTAGACCTGGATCTCAAAGTGATCGGACAATCCAACCCGATTATATATCATTCAGTCATAGCTATTTGGACATGAGAATTCAGCATTCAATTTTCCTATCCAATCCATAATCTGATTTATAAAGTTTGAGTAAATGACTACTACTCATTTTCAATGGTTGCAACTCCACCAAAATATCTTGCTCTTGTAGATAAACCTTGACTTTGATAAGTTTACTTTGATAGTTGTAATCGTCGAAATAAATACGGGAACTTAAAGGCGAAACGTCACCGGTTATAATTGATCCAAGAACGTGTCGCATCTCATCGTTCCGTGTCATGGTGTCTTAGGTCCATGTCTATTTTATCGCGACACTTATGCGTGCATGATAAACATATGAGAGCCGACCTCACCCATTGCTTATTCTTTGATCAAGGTGTATCTTGGAAACCAAGTCTTGGTCACATTGACTAAGATGTTCCCCCTCTTTATAACTTAATAAATGTTGTTCACCTTAATGACTAAACAAGATCAACTGCTCTACCGGTGGAATGTATTGATGGGGCCCACCGAGATGAATGGATTGTTGCCGTCAAATGAGTTGGATTTGGATTCAAACCAAAGCAGATTCAATCAGAATCTGAATCTAAGTAGTTGGATCAGGTAACCAAAACACAGGATCTGATTAACAATTGGATCAGATTCAGCTCATAATTTTCACAGCACCAAACCCAAATCCAGCGGTTTGTCCCAAAGTACAGCTTTACCATTTGAACAAGTTGGATTTAGTGAGGAGTTCACGATCTGAATTTATGAACTTAATTATGGATATGAATATGCTCTCGGTCCACGGCGAGGTGTTCACCTAATCCGAAATTGCCAAAATCAACTTAGCTGATTTGGCCTAGTAACCACAGGTCATTAGTTTGATGCCTGAAATCTGCAATCTCTAAGCAATTATCTAGACATGGCGGGTTCCTAACCGGCCTCGCGATTCAGGAATCGGCTAAACCCAAACTCGGAGACTACTCGGTTTGATTCTGGTTTTACCTTTTAAAAAACTGGAACCGGCAGTTTCGGTCTCTAGATTCAAATCAGAACTGCCCTGATACCAGCAGTTCTCGAACCGGTCCCTGGCTGGTTATGGTTTTAGGATATGGGTTATTTGGAACCAGACATGTTATCCTAGCTTGACAGTTAAAAT
Source organism: Brasenia schreberi (assembly GCA_036023115.1). Classification (NCBI taxonomy): domain Eukaryota; kingdom Viridiplantae; phylum Streptophyta; class Magnoliopsida; order Nymphaeales; family Cabombaceae; genus Brasenia; species Brasenia schreberi. The sequence goes on from JAYKKT010000072.1 coordinate 8,518,372, forward strand.
AAAGGGAGGGGGGGTGGGGGTGGAAGCTTATATTTAGTTGTGTTGCATATCGATCTTTTAAGATTAGACACTTAAATGGTCTAAGAAATGTATTAAATAGCTGTCTTATTCGATTAATTATTCTGAAATTATACCTTTTTGTTTTTCTCGTGAGTCATTAATGTCATTTTCATAATCTTTTACTTTTCTAATTATATCTATTGGCTGAATAGACAAGGTCACAAGGGAGGACAGTGGCTGCCTCTCAAGTAGTCGGGCTTGAGTTGATTGTGCGACCATGGCGACCTGGTTGAATTGTGTGTGTGTGTGTGTGTGTGTGTGAGAGAGAGAGAGAGAGAGAGAGAGAGAGAGAGAGAGAGAGAGAGAGAGAGAGAGAGAGAGAGAGAGAGAGAGAGAGAGAGAGAGAGAGAGCAACTCAATGCGTTTGCCAAGGTTCCTTATCTCTTTGGGATGAAGTCCACATTTTTCACATGAAATTGAGATGCTCCTAAAAGATGCATGCTCTCTTCTATTAGAGAGCTTCATTATCATATCTGCACCAAATTCGAAATTCTAGATGTGAATACTTATCCATGCATTTTTTTATCCTCTTTGGCGTGCACAAAAGATTTAATAAACCCATCTATATACTCTTGCCCATTCTGTCTATAATGCTTTCTTTTTTTAATATATCCATATGCAGTTCTTTAACAAACCTATCTATCCGCTTCCATCGTCTCTCCCAACTTGATATTCCAATATCTTCTTCTCATTTATCCCACACCAAATATCAGAATTTATGATTTACTGTCAATATTTTCCTTTTTGGAGGACAAATTATCGCATTCATCTTTGCATCTATTGAGATGCTTTGTAAATAAATTTTTGACCAAAACCATAGTCACTCTTTGGGGGTAAAATGGAGAAAGATGAAGCCAGATGCTTGCTCCAAAGTTCATGAATTCAACTTGTGAGTCGACCCCTTAGCCAAGTGAGCCGATGCTCGTTCGTGCATCTTCAAACTTTCTTTGAAGACAATAGTAGACGTTGGATCTGATTTCCTTTTACTTTGCTAGTGTCACACAACTCCAAACTAGGAATGCCAAACAAGTTGAGCAACGAGCTGGATGATTCGGACGGTTCAATGTTCATTAAGATTATAACTTTAATTTCTGGTAAATGGTTTTCGATAATATCCTCATTTAGATCAAAATAAAATGCAGTTTTCATTGTAAAATCAATGCATTCATGCTTATATGCAAGTTGGTCTGAGCCAACATATAGTCCTTTCCATCAGGCAGGCATATGGTGACACTTCTCTGCTTCACTGTCGTGCAAGTCATTTGGATCTCAAAATGCTCAGCATAGTTAAGATCAACTTATGAAATGTCAAAATGCAATTCTTCATTGTTCCTTCATAATTAAAAAAAAATCAGTCGGGCTAATATAAAATTTAAGTTCTTTTTCTTCACAGAAAAATGCAATTCAAAAAGGTTGCTTAATCAATCTCAAATCTCAGATCTTATTGAAGCTTCCTGCAACATGATGTCATAAAATGAAGGGTCTTGTGGTCGAGTTTCTGCATGCTTTAAATTACCTCTTTAATCCTTACACTGAATCTAGCACTTTCGTGTTGTTACAAAATGATTGCCTTATGCACCTAGAGCGGTAGCTGAACGGCAGCGCAACTTGGCACTGATGCTGATGGTGGAGAGTTCAATTCCCTCAAGGTGCATGCATATGTGCTAGGCTTCAGCCTCCTCTTGTAAAAAAAAAACGATTGCCTTATCCTTCTAATCTGTGGCTGAAAATGGATATTTTAATTCATCATCCTGTTGAGCAACAAATGGTTAGTCTTAACTGCGAGCATTTTGGTAGAAAACTCGAACATTCAAAACATTGATAGATATTTCAGTAACGTGCAAACTATTCTTTCGTAGCGGATACGACCCACCAATAAAAAATAATTTAACGCAACCTTTCTACTTTCTCCTTCCAGATTCAAGTCAAATATAAAAGTTTACTGTAAATATAAATTAACAATCAAAAAGTTAGTTTTAACTTAATGTCTTTGATCTTGTTCATTCTTGGACGGTCTCTTTTTGCGGGTTTGAATTTGAAAGAGCTATATAAGAACTAATCTCGTAATTATATACTTGACGAAATTAGTTAAGTTGGAAGGAAGAAATTATCAAGAATCGTTCTCCGTCAGCCAAATGTTGTGTAGGTTCTCCTTAATCCCACTGCCTTTTAAAAATAAAAAAATAAAGGTTTTGGGGTCGGATATGAAAGAGGAAAACTCCATATACGGAATACATTGTAATCGAGTCACAGGTTTTGTGATCCATTGGATATATCCTATTTTATGAACTACATCCAATGCATTCATAAAACCGTATTTTAATGAATCGGGTTTGATGCCGGATGCGTCCTATCCTTTTGCATCTGCATCTCTTTTATGTACATCCTTTAAATGCAAAGCAAGTGATATAATGGCTATAAAGGATCTTCATTGTGATCATGGCCAGACAGGGCTAGTTTGGAACCCGCTTAGCGGTTCCAACCCAAATCAAACTAGGCCACGATCCAACTAGAACCGGAACCGGTCAAAGCCATACTTGGAACCAGGAATCACCAAAACCGAGGTTCCACCTTTCATGGAACCGAAAGTGGTGGTTCTAAACTGTTGTTTCCATTTTTTAATTTGCTCCAAACTGTTGGAACGTTCCATATATTTTTATTTTTAATGTTTTTTTTGCTCCGGATGGTTTAGAAATCAAACTTCATGGATTTTATAAAAAAATAAAGAATTCATATAGCCGACCCTATCTAGTATAGAAAAAGGCTTAGTTGTTGTTTGTTTAGAAATCAAGCTGAAATCGAAAACGGTTTTGGTTTGGTTCTTGTTCCTTACCCAAAAGGTGTTTGTGTGCATGTCTGTGACTCGAGTGACTCATGAAAGAAAGCCAGGTCATGTTCCAGTTTACCTGTTTTGGACACGAATGTGAGCAAGAAACACGAAAGTTTTTCAACCCTACCTCTGACTAACCTTATTTGTAATAAAAGTTAACAGCTTTTCATGTTGAGTTCATCTAGCTTGCAGCTCATCTTGGTTGACGCTTGGCTTGCCCATATTGTTTTAAAAGGAGTAAATGAGTCAAGGGCCGAACAGGCCAACTTGCGTCGCCACTTTTGACAACAACACATGCTAAATATTTAAGTATTCTCGTGTGAGTTGAAACACAATTATGGTATTGATTCCCGGTCTCCAAGAATATCGTTCAAGATGGACATATAAAAAGAAAATAAAAAAAACCTTTAAAAAGGAAAACTAAATTTTGAAAATATTAAAAGAGGTAGAGGACAACCATAGAAGTGTTAGAGAGAAACAATACAAAATGATGTAGCTTATTATGAGTTAACCACTAACATGACACATGATAGAGCTCTCTCGAAATAAAGAATCTATGTAACCGATCTCATCTTATATGGAAAAAAAGGCTTAGGTGATGGCATAATTAAGATGGGGTGACATTTTGCAAAAAGCCTATCTGTCCAGACCTTTTCCTATATTTCACTCACGAGAAACACATCCCTAACACGGTACACGAATCTTTGCATTCCCAATACCTGGATGGATATAGTGATGTCCTTCACTAAGGCCTCGTACAATCGAAATTACAACAGTATTCCCATGGACTCCTAGAGGAATGGCCGCAGTTTCGTGTTTTCAGTTGTTGTGACATTTCGTGTTCGTGTCAGATTCAAGTCAATCACTACCCGCTCGCCTTTCTCGCATTACTTCTGATGAACATAGTTATACAGACATTGTCTGTTTTATTAGGTATTATACATCGAGCAACTTCATGTTCGAGTCCACTTCGTATTCGTGTTGACTTAAACAGGACCTACTTTTAGTCAAAGAGATGCGATACTAGTTTTTTGTTTCGAGTAGTCTTCAGAAATAGGTCCACTTGGGCACGCCCTTTTCTATTTCGTGTTGCTTTTAACAGTGCCCATCAACAATTTTGTATTCTCATTCGTCTTTGAGGTCAACTCCAACATGATCCGGTTTCTTTCACGTACAAGAACACGACATCTTCAAGCCACGTCTGTGTCGGTTTCGTGTCGTGTACTAAATCGTCTGTTGGATTCGGATTCTGGAGTTTCTCATCGACCACGCTAAATCGCTTCCGTCCATCAAGCCCAGTCTTGTCTGAAGCCACGTGGCAAAGTATTAAACCTGATCCCCCCTCCTGGCGGGAGAATTTATTTATCATTCTCTTTTGTCCTTTTCGGAAATTTCCCGGCTTTTTACTTGCTTGCTTCGTTACTTTCCAAGCTTTCCAATTATTGAAAATTTTTTATTTACAATTATGCGAGTGCATTGTTTTCAAAATTTTCATCGACTTCATTTCCTGCGTTCCATATAAATTGCATCTTCCTCTTTGAATTTTAGATTAGTCTGCACAGAAGGGGAAACTCGATTTCTTTTTCCCTGCAAGCGCAGAATTTTGTACTTGTGTGGGGACGCCGCCGTTGTCGAACACGTGGTAGCTTCCCTTCTCGCTTCGCAAAGCCAGGCATCGTGTCAGTGTCGTTCTCTCCGATTCGTTGTCCACTTTCCCTGTGCAGATTCAGATTTCCTCAAACTATCCATTTTCTCGTTTGATTGATTCATTCAGGCGCGTTCTCGTTTGGTGAATCGGTAGTTGTTTGCTGTTTCTCTGGGATTTTCGTTGTTAGCTGTTTCCGTAGTTTGGATCGTCCAGGGAGCTGTAGTGAGGGACCGGCGTGAGGTGTCGAGCGTCGGTTTGCGTGATTCCGGCTATCGACAGGAGGATCTTCACGGTCGACGTCGCGCTGGATCCCGCCGGAGAGGCAGAGCGCGCGAATGGCGCTGTTCCGGCGGTTCTTTTACAGGAAGCCGCCGGATCGGCTTCTCGAGATCTCCGAGCGAGTGTACGGTGAGTCTTCCTTGCGCTGATTTCCTTGCCGGTTTTGATTTCGGGTTGTTCGTTACGGCTCGCTTAGAAGAAGCCTCCTGTTTTTCTGTTTAGCTCCTTAACGAAGAGCCTCCGTTACCTTTCATGTAGAGAAGATGCTACCAGCTTCCGTTTTTTGTTTTGACTCTGTTATGCTTGATGCTTAGTTCTGGTCTCAATTGTTGTTGGCTCTGTAGCTTCCTGCTGTCTATACTTGCAAATCGTTATTCAGTTCTCTTATGCTTTGGTTCTTCAGTTAGTGGATATTTTGAGACGGTATAACAATAGTTTGCGATGTTCATGTTTTACTTTTCCTTATTTGGTTGATTATTCTAGTGGTTTTGTGCATTTTTCCTGGCACTTGCCCTTGTTATCATGATTATTGTTTATTTCCATCCTTTTATCGTGTTGAGGCTTTCGGACTTCCAAGTTTCTATTTGGGAAACCATTGTCGGACTTTTATGTGTCTTGAACCATTCTCAAACTGTGCATTTTTACCACGACTCCTAACTTTAGAACACTGCCTTAAGTGTATTGCTCAACTATTTCCCCAATACACATCCAATTGAGCTGAGAAACCTTGCTGTTGTGCATTCTTCTTGTATAAATTATAAATTAACATGCAATGGGACAGGGACCCAGGGTAACTTGAAGTGTTGAGGTGAGAGCAACAGGCACCTCAACGCTTCATCTTATCCTCATGCCCTGTCCCATTGCATGTTAATTTATAATTTATACAGAATGCTTTTCACTTTAATTTGTATCAACGCCTCACGGTAAATGATTGGGGCAATGCTTTATTGATAATGCTCAGCTTTGTAATTTGGAAATCTGGAATGCTTACTATATTTGTTAGTGCAAGTATCACTTTTCCCCTATTTGGGTCTCTAGTCTCCAAAAATGTGTTTTTTATTCATTTATGGAAGGAACACACACTTATTTATCCGGACCCCATTCATTTTCCCAGTTGTACTGTACTGGATAATTTGATGTGTTTTGGTAGATTTTCTTCATTTTGGAAGATAAGCATCAGAATGTTCACGATGAGTGTCATAAGGAGTAAAATATTTGGGTAAGTAATACAACATTCAATGCTTTTCTACAGCCACAATCCAGACTTTTACAATAAAGTATGCTGGCATTACAAGGTTCAGGTTTGAAGATCAAATTTTAACAGTAAAATATTTGCATGCTCTTGGAGGATTTGTACCTTTCAACTTGTTCATGGGAGAATTGGTGTACAGAATAATGTGGGTTAGGGGCTTCTATTCTAGATATGACGAAGGGTTGAGTAATATGAGTTCATGGTTCAGGTTTATTTAGTTGATTAACTAATCTATTCAAGGGAGTGTCTTGTTGTATGCTGAACTACTTATCCTAACATTTTGCTTTCACACAAGTAACTCCTGCAGAAAATAAGTATTGCAGATGCCTGCCAGTTACTAAGAATTTGGCATTAAGACTTCCCATTTCTAGGTTCAGTGTTTCACATTCTTATCACTTTTGGTGTTTGATTGAGATGATTTTCCTTGCAGTCTTTGATTGCTGTTTCTCCACGGATGTCTTGGACGAGGATGAGTACAAGGTTTATTTGGGTAACATTGTCACTCAGCTACAGGAATACTTCCCTGACGCATCTTTCATGGTTTTTAACTTTAGAGAAGGAGAAAAGAGGGGCCAAACTACAGACATTTTATCACAGTATGATATGACGGTTATGGACTACCCAAAGCATTACGAAGGATGCCCCTTGCTCCCAATCGAGATGATACATCATTTTCTGAGATCAAGCGAGAGCTGGTTATCTCTTGAAGGACAGCATAACGTATTGCTTATGCATTGTGAGAGGGGAGGATGGCCTTTGCTAGCATTTATGCTTGCTGGTCTTCTTATATATAGAAAACAGTATTCAGGGGAACAAAAAACACTGGACATGATCTATAAGCAAGCGCCTCGGGAACTTCTTCAACTATTGACTCCTTTAAATCCCATCCCTTCCCAGCTGAGATACCTCCAGTACATCTCAAGGAGAAATGTTGGTTCAGAGTGGCCTCCGCCAGATAGGCTTTTGACTTTGGACTGTGTGAGAGTTCTTCCTAGCATTGGTGAAGGAGTCTGCAGGCCTATTGTTCGAGTTTTTGGCCAGGATCCGTCCAGCCCTTCCAGTCGCAGTTCTAAGACTTTGTTTCCAACTTCACAGAAGAAGAATCACATTCGAAACTATAGACAAGTAACTCTGAATCCTGAATTCTTGTTTATTGGAATAATGTAGCATTTGTGTTTGTGTTGGTTGCTTTTACCAATTTGGATATTCTTTAACTGCAGGATGACTCTACGCTTATTACCATAGACATCCGCTGTCATGTTCGAGGGGATGTTGTACTTGAATGCATCGATCTTGTAGAAGATTTGGAACGAGAGGAAATGTTGTTTAGGGTGATGTTTAACACTTCATTCATCCGGTCTAATATTTTGGTGCTATGTAGGGAGGAAATTGATACTCTATGGACCTCCAAGGACCGGATTCCTAAGGCATTCAAAGCAGAGGCACGCTTTAGTGTTTTATGTCAACATCTTTTATTTGCTCTTTCTTTCTTTATTTTTTTATTGACATAAAACCTAGACTAAAATAAACTATTCACTTATAACAGGTACTCTTTTCTGAACCTGATGCCGCTGAGTACCATATAGCAAGTGAAGGGGTGGCTACCGATGGCGATGACAAGGAGGGCCTTGCAATGGAGGAATTTTATGAAGTTCAAGAGATCTTCAGTGATGTTGACTTGCTTGATGCAAAGGGCGAAAATGAACTTGAAATGCCTCAGCGAAGCAAACTGAGTGTGGCCCATTACCAACATCAACATCGCATGATTCTGAAAAACATTTTAGAAAATTCTGGTGACAAGGAAAAAACAGAGGGAAAATTGTTCCAACCAAAGTTGCAAAGTGTTTGTGACGAGAAACCTGAGATGCAATTTTCTTCCTCAGAGAGAACGATGACAACTAAAGAAGATACAAAAGAAGAAGGTTTGAAATTTATGCCACTGATACCAACTGAGACAACACTTCCATTCCGACAAACTTCGTCAACTTTGCAATCGTGCAAATCTTCACCTCCTCCACCTCCACCACAACTTTCTTTTTCGAAGCATGATGCAAGTGACCTTTTACTTTCACCACTACTGCAACCAGCTTCTCAATCTCTCCCACCACCTCAACCTCAAAAGACTATGGATGCGACCCCTCATCATCCAGTTCTTCCATCCACACTTCAAAAGGTTGGACTTGTGAGACCTCCTCTTCATATGGTTTTAGGTGCTCCTCCCCCTCCCCGTCCACCAACTGGTGGGCAAATGCTTGTTTCTTCATCGTCAACAATTGTTTTAAGTCCATCACTACCACTACCACCACCACCTCCTCCTCCTATAAGGCATGGTTCTGCTATTGTGTCTTTAAATGTTAAAAGAGAACCTTCTCCTCCTCCTGTTGGTTGGGAAAATTCTGCTATGACACTGCTGAATACTGTGGGTGCCCCACCACCACCTACTCCCCCTTACCCTCCTGCTCCCTCTCCTGCTGCAAGGGTGGAGCTTCCTCCACTTTCAAGGGCACCTACTGCTCCACCACCTCCTCCACTTTCAAGGGCACCTACTGCTCCACCACCTCCTCCACTTTTAAGGGCACCTACTATTCCACCACTGCCTCCACTTTCGAGGGCACCTAGTCCTCTGCCATCTCCTCCACTTTCAAGAGCACCCATTGCGTCACCACCTCCAAGTGCTCCAGCACCTCCTCCTCTTATAGGAACTCCTAGTGTTTCGGTGCCTCCTCCACTTTCAAGAGTACCTAGTGCTCCAGTACCTACTCCACTTCCAACAACACCTAGCTCTCCACCACCTCCTATAGGAACTCCTAGTGCTCCAGCACCTCCACCACTTTCAAGAGTACCTAGTGCTCCGCCACCTCCTCCACCTTCAAGAGCAGCTAGCAGTCCTCCTCCACCTCCGCTGCCTCCTCCTCCTCCTACATTTCCAACTCCAGAACCTCCTCCACTTTTAAGAGTAGCTAGTCCGTTGCCTCCTAGTGTTCCAGCCGCTCCACTTTCAAGAGCACCTAGCGTTCCACCTCCTCCTCCACTTTCAAGAGTACCTAGTGCTCCACCACCTAGTGTTTCAGCACCTCCTCCACTTTCAAGAGCACCTAGCACTCCTCCTCCTCCTCCTCCTCCACCTCCTATAGGAACTCCTAGTGCTCCAGCACCTCCTCCACCTCCCATAGGAACTCCTGCTCCAGCAGCTCCTCCACTTTCAAGAGCACCTCCTCCTCCACCTCCACCTCCCATGGGAATTCCTGGTGCTCCGGCACCTCTGGGAACTTGCAACCCAAAGGCACCAGGAGCTCCCCCTCCCCCTCCCCCTCTTCTTGGGACAGGCAATGCTGTTCCTCCTCCACCAAGGGCTCCAGGAGCTCCAGTTCCACCACCATCAGGACTAAAGGTATTGCCTTCTAACCAAGCTGTTGGGGGAAAAGCTTCTGGACTTGCACGTGGACAATCCTCTCAAACGTCATCTCGCAAATCATCATTAAAGCCACTACATTGGACCAAAGTGACGAGAGCCTTGCAGGGGAGCTTATGGGCAGAGTCACATAAACATGATGAAAGTTCCAAGTAGGAAAAAAACTGTAACATTTTATTTGATTTCTTTATTTAGAAGATACATTTAGTTCATCCTCGCAGCTCGCTTGTGATTATAGATGTGAATTTCAAAGAACTTTAATTGTTTATATATCAGTGCCCCAGAGTTTGATATGTCGGAGCTGGAGACACTCTTTTCTGCTGCAGCACCACATTCAAATGATCGCTGGGGAGAAAAATCAGGAGGACGAAAGAAGTCACTTGGACCCAAGAATGATAAAGTCCATCTAGTAAGTGGGCGGTTAATGTACTTCCAGTATTTGTGATTGTGATTGGATCATCTAAAACTCTCTGCATGGTTTTGGTGCTGATTATATTGTTGGATGTGGAGACGACAACTTCTAAAAATATGGTAGCTAAAGAAGAGAAGATAAAGTACTCATGATTTTAAAATGTACATCCTAAAGGTGGAAGTAGTGAGTTTTTTATGGTCGACAATGTTCATTTCACATCTACAGGTTGGTGGCAGGTGCATTGGCATATTGTTGGAGCAAAACGAGAGACTTGTGCACACGAATGAAAACGGTTGCAAGACTCACAAGATTTGTTGATGTACTTGGAAAGGGCTTTTCCTCTTGTAACTTAATAGTGTATCTTCATTTCATTGACATTTTTTCTGGGTGAAGGTTTTATTGGCACTTTTCTTAGAAAATAAAACAATTCCAAATTATCTAGCTGGTTGTAGTCCCATCTGTATACTTCCAAAAGTTGCAGTGGAAAGAACCTAGCATAAACATATTCTAAATTTGAATTGGTATATAGGAGGAAGAGAAATTAAGTAACATTCTTGAGGGCTTGTTCATAGCATAGGGTAATGGGAAATCTTTTAGTGGCTTCTGAGGACAGTGAGAATTTCTTTGTTCAAAAGCTTAAGCATAGAGTTGTTTAGATGAAATGTGTAACTTGTATTTAAAAGTTTCCAGAAAAAAATTAATCCTTGTGACTTTATAAACTCTTTCTTTTTGCTCCTTGATGCTTTTTGATAAGAAAAAATAGTCCTTTTTAAGGATCATGTATTATAATGAAAAATCCACTTTCCTCGACAAAGCCAAGGCTATGGAACTGTGGTTTTACTCCACAATTTCACTGTTTATTCTTCAAATATAAACAACAACTAAGCCTTTTCCCATACTAGATGGGGTCGGCTACATGGATCCTTTGTTTCCATGGAGCTCTATCATGTGCCATGCGGTAGAATCCATGGTAGATAAGTCAGACAAAGTTTTACGCTAGCTGTCGGAAGCCTACCGTAACCCTCCTCCTTTATCTGGGTTTGGGACCAGCCATGCAAAGGTGATCCCTTACATGGGTTGAGTTTGTGAATTCCCAATTTTTGTTAAGTTTCTCTTCTCCATGGTCGTTATTCTGCTGTAGTGAAGTGGTACTTGATTCTGCTGTCTTACCCCCTTTTTTTATGAAAGCCTACATCTTCTCTATCTTAGTAAATACATCCTTTTTCTTTTATTTTATCAAACAGGAAAAGGAACGGTTGGTGCATTATATTTCATGCTTCACACATGACACTGCATGGGATGTAAAACTTTGGCTTTTCTGCTTTCTTTGTGTTTGCAGATTGAACAGAGGCGTGCCAATAATTGTGAAATTATGCTAACAAAGATTAAGATGCCTTTTCCTGATCTAATGGTGAGGTTATCTTCTTTTTAGTTTATGATGTTGGGATTTCATTTTGGGACATGATATAAGTGTTCTTTCAAAACTTTGTAAAGTCTTGAGTTTTTATGGCATCTAATTTGATGCTGGTAGCCTGGCTGTAATTCTGAACAACTTATTGATCTTACTCACTGGTATTAATATTGGACTTCGTAGGTTTAGCTGATGTCATATTGTTACCATGCAAAATTTGTGTTGCATCATTTCCATGTGTTTCATTAACCCTTCCACCATAGGTAGCTTTTGGCTCCAAACATGCCACCAGATGGGCTAGTTCTATGCTCATTATTGTAGTGGTGTGTTTCAAATTTCAATCAATCAAAATGGAATTTTAAATCAAGTCCTTGGCACATCTATAAGAACAAATAGAATCTTATTTATTGGTTAAAATGAGAAAAAAGCAAGCATAAAAATTTGGTGAATATGGAGAAAATGGGAAAGAATTTAATACTTTGTGTTATTTATTAAAATTTGCTCATCATGTAAGCAGTATCAACAATGAGCTTGCTCACTGAGAGAGACTTAAATGAACCGTGGAACCCACATGTTAGAAAATAGACTTGGGAGTGTGGCCATAATATGATGGTTTCTTTTCTTTCTCTGTTAGTGCTTGCCATAAAAGGCTCAGGCATGTTACTGGGGAGAGCCATTACCTCGGCATGTCACTTCTTGCCTGCTAATAGGCTGTTCATCTGCAGGCTGAAATTCACGAAGCTAATGCACATGCACATCTGTGGGGGAGGTGAGCTCGTGTTGATTGACAGAGATTGTGTCGTCCTGTTTACCCAATCATTTAGAAACTTAAGCAGAGAAACAACTTTGGTTATAATGGGCCCAACTCTAGTGATTTAGGGCACAAATTTTCACTTTTTCAGGTGCCTAGACTAGCCCATGCGTCCTTGTTTTGTTGATTTGATTAATATTGGTCTATTTTATGATTCACATTTATTTCAAGAACCTAGGGGTCACAGGTTGTATACATCAAGAATTATGACATTACATGGCCTTTTGTCATCATTCTTTTCCATGCCTTCGTGGCATTTAGCTTGAATAATTGCCTTGAAGTTTCACAAAATCAGGGTGCTGGATGTATGAAACTGTTACATCTTTTCAATATGAATAATGAAATTTCTTCACAAGAGTAATACCTCTCCTCAAGTTTTCGATTATATAGATGTTCTTTTCTTTAAAATGGCATTGAGATAACATTTTGTATCATTTTGTATCTCAATTTATCCTGCAAAAGCACAAACGGTAATAGCCTAAATTATATGTTCTTGGAATAGGAACCCCTGACATCTTGAAATTCCCGGTGGTGACATTTATGTAGACATTTGAAAAACTTTGGTATGTCTATATGATCATAAATTTATTTATGATTTCTAATATGTTGTAGTAAATGTTCTGCTTTGCACCTTTACTTCATTATTCACACCCATACTTATGTCCAATGAAACACAACATGCATTTCTATGTTCTTCAATGCATGCCGGCTTCACATGCATGCTATCATCTCATTGCTTCTTTCTGCTGTGTTGCTTATCAAAAGCACTAGTTCCAAACTTTAGGATTATTCATAACTTTTCCAAATTTTAGGGTTGTTCATAACTTTCCTCGAGTGATTTTCTACGTTGCACAATTGACATGATTTATAGGTGCACCTAAAACAGTGGGGTTTGCATGCTGCCTCATTTTTTTCTCCATTTCTCTTAAGTTCTTAGAGAATGATGTCATTGAAAAGGAGTTATAGACTTTTATAATCATTAATTTGTTTAGTTGGTTAAAGATACATCTCAAAGAATATCTATTTGAAATATTTTTTGGTCTCTTAGAGTGCAGCCCTTTCATTGGATGATTCAGTTTTGGATATTGATCAAGTGGAAAATCTTATCAAATTTTGCCCCGCAAAAGAAGAAATGGAACTCCTCAAGGTTTGTTTAATCTCATGAATTTAGTAATCCCATGGATCAGATATGCTCAGTTGCTTATATTGAACTTTTTGGTATTCACTCTTGTTTCTCCTTGGATGAACTTGGTACTATCTTTTTCTTTCAACTGTTTCTAATCTTTGGGAATGATTAGGGCTATAACGGTGATAAGGAAAACTTGGGAAGATGTGAACAGGTATGGATGATATGCTCAATCCTTTTGCATCCCTTCATATGAATGGCATGGAACACTAGATTACGAAAGTGATACAATACCCTACATGAGAAGTAGTTGATGGTCATTATTAGTTGTTTGTTGGACTATGATACTGTTTTAGTTTGGGAAATTGGAAATTATGTATGGTTTTCTTAATTTTGTTGCATTGGCTTCTTTTTCTGTATCTAAAATTACATTTACCATTTGGTTGGCTTTAGTTAGCTGCTTGAAAGTAATTGATCTCTTATTCTCTGCAGTTCTTTCTCGAGTTGATGAAAGTCCCTAGAGTGGAATCTAAGCTGAGGGTCTTTTCTTTCAAAATACAATTCAGTGCACAGGTTGGACCATATTTTAACTGTACTTCGGTGTTGGCTGATCGGAGCTTCATTGACTAAAATTTCACTCTATTTTCTGGTGCAGATTACAGATTTCAGGAAAAGTTTAAATCTCGTAAACTCAGCATGTGATGAGGTGATTGTTAAATTTTAATGTTGAGTGTGGTCTATCCCAGGTTTGTTCCTATCCCACTTTGACACCTGAATTATCAGATCAGAAATTCCAACAAGTTGAAAAGAATTATGAAGACAATTCTTTCACTGGGAAATGCATTAAACCAGGGAACAGCGAGGGGTATGTAGACTCTCTGTGTGTGTGTGTGCGTGCCAATTTGCAGTTCCGCTGTTACGTATTGTTTTAAAATATCATGGGTTCCTCATCTTTCTCTATGATTTCTTGACAGTTCACAGATTTGTGCATTAGCAAAACCAACTTGAGGCAGAGTTACTGTAAATATTTGTCGATAGTCGAAGGTTGATACTTCATGAATCAAATCCACCAAATCGCCAAGAGTCAAACGACATTAAAGTATGAATGTAAATCTTAACAAACAATAGAGCGGAAGCATACAAAAACAAGTCAAAAGCTATGCCAAGACAACATGGCCCTGGCCGGCCAGCATTAGCCGTTGGGGGCCCCCAATGATCATGTCCAGGGCATTGCTGGCCCTGACCCTTCCATATTCAACATGGCATTGGCCCTTAGGGCCCGTGCTCTCTATTACATTAACACCCCCCTTAAACTTACGGGGTATACACTGAAAGTTTGTCTAACAAAAATTAAAACCAAGTAACCAAAAGGGATTTGGTGAAGATATCTGCTAGCTGCATTTCAGATGTGACATAACAAAGTGAAATCTTTTTATTCAGGCATTCTTCACGAACAAAGTGACGATCCATCTTGATATGCTTCGTCCTCTCATGGAAAGTATTGTTGGAGGCAATGTATATGACACTTTTGTTGTTATAATACATAATGGCAGGATGTTGCAAAATGACTCCCATATATGCTAGAATGGTTGTGATCCAAGAGATCTCAATCACAACTGTAGCCATAACTCGATATTCGGCTTCAGTGGATGAGAGTGATACTTTCTGTTGCTTTTTGTACTTCCAAGAAATGAGAGATTCACCTAAAAACACACAAAAGCCAGTCGTAGAGTGTCTATCGTTGACATCTCCACCCCACTCAGCATCTGTATATACAGATAAATCAAAAGATGAAGAAGAAGTTAAGAGAACTCCCTTGTTAGCAGTATTTCTAATATATTAAATAATATGCAAAACATCACTCATATGAACAGAAGTGGGTGTCTGTTGAAATTGACATGTTGTGTGTACTGCATGAGAAATGTCTGGTATGGTAATAATAAGATAGGTAAGGGCACCTATGAGCTGTCGGTACGGGGTGGGATCAACTAATTTCTCACCATCAGTGGATCTTAACTTAGTGCCTAGAACTTCTGGTGTGTCAACAATCTTGGTATCTGTAAGACCAGATCTTTCAATGATATCATTGGCAAACTTTGTTTGAGACATAAAGTATCCACAATTGTTTTTAGTTATTTCAATGCCTAAAACATAATTCAGCAGACCCAAGTCTTTCATGTCAAATTCATGATGAAGATTAAATTTAACTTTTACGATTCCTGCTTCATCACTTCCTGTGATGATCTATCATCCACATACAAAAGCAAAATAACAATACCTGAATTTGTTTTTCGTACAAACAATGTAGTATCAGTATAGCAAGTAGTAAAATTACGCAAATACATGATTTTTTCAAATCGATCGAACCAAGCTTTAGGAGCCTGTTTCAAACCATACAAGGCTTTTCACAATTTGAGAGCATGACCAGGAGGAACATTGAGACCGGGAGGAGGACTCATGAAAACTTCTTCATTCAAATAACCATTCAGAAAAGCATTCTTAACATCAAGTTGATAAATATTTCATTGCCTGATTGCACTAATGGTTATGAGAATTCTAATTGTGGTCATTCTAGCTACTGGCACAAAGGTTTCATCATAGTTAATTCCATATTTTTGGCATAACCTTTAGCAACTAATCTAGCCTTGTATCTCTCAATGTGACCATTGCTATGAGTTTTGATTTTATAGACTCATCGACACCCAATGACTTTCTTATCCTTTGGTATAGGTGCAACTATCCATGTTTGGGCATTGTCTAGGGCGTTGAATTCATCTTTCATAGTATCTTCCCATTCTGAAACATCTTTAGCTTGATGATAGAACCTAGGTTCTTTAACTTGACGAAGAGTGACAATCAGATTTTTCTGTCGTGGTTTGAAAGATTCATAGGACACAAATCGCTGGGAGGTCTTGAAACCCTGGGTTCTAATCTTTTATTATCAGGTTCTATATGTGCATCATTGGTTTCTCTGGGACGTCTTGTATAATGTGAGGAAAAGGGTTCGATAATTGATTGGGTATCAAGAGTTGTGTGTGGAGTGTCACTATCTTCAGCAGGGTTTTTTGGATGATTTTGATGATCTACTGAGTCACAATCATTATCTTTTTGTAGGTCAAAAAAATCTTGAGGAATGAAGGGTTCAGAATCCTCTAAGGATTTGGACTTATAATAAGCATCATTCTCAAAAAAATTTAGATCATTAAACACATATAATTTGTCTTCTATGGGATCAAAACATCTATAATCCTTCTTGTCAATGCCATAACCAAGAAATACACATTCAATAGTTCTAGGTGACAGTTTATCATTCTTTTCTGTATACGCAAAACATCTATATCCAAAAACTCTAAGTCGTTCATAGTATGGAGGGATATTTACAATTTTTCAAAAGGTGAAGTATTTTTTAGTTTAGATGAAGGCATTCTATTTATAAGATATACTGCGGTAAGAGTAGCTTCGGCTCATAAAAATTTAAGAACTCTACTAGCAATTAGCATAGTTTGACAAGTTTCAATAATATGTCTATGTTTTCTTTCTACTAGACCATTTTGTTGTGGTGTTTTAGTGCATGATTTTTTATGAAAAATATAATTTGTTTCAATAAATTTTTGAAATTCATTAGACATGTATTCTCCTCCCGAATCGGATCTAAAGATTTTAATGGTGGCTCCAAATTGGTTTTTGATCATATTACAAAAGACTACAAATTTTTCAAATACTTTGGATTTATGTTTTAAGAGATATATCCATGTAAAACGAGTAAAATTATCCACAAAAATCACATAGTATTGAACTCCTCCTTTAGAGACAACGGGCACGGGGCCCCAAACATCCGAATGTATTAGATCAAAAACTTTGTTTGGTACATAGTTTCTTTCTCCAAAAGGAAGATGATGCATTTTTTCAAGAATACAATCTTTACGTTCAAACTTTTTCTCTCTAATTTTTTTCATCGAGAGAATATTACATAATTTTTGAGAGTTCAAGTATCCAAGTCTTTTATGCCAAAGCATAGCATCTTGGGCTACATTACAAAACTCAGAATTTGACATAACAAGATAGTCCATTTTGTATAGTCCACTTTCTCTATGGCCTTGGCTAATTACCTTCCTCGATAGGTGATCCTGTACCACACAATGTTTGGATGAAAAAGTGACTATACAATGGTTATTACATATTTGGGTAACCGAAAGTAGGTTCAAATTAAGTTTAGGTATAAGACTTACATTTTGAATTTTAAAATTTTCTTTTTCAAAATTTCCTATATTTTTTATTTGAAGTTTTGTTTCATCGGCAACACATGTTTTCCAATGGTTTCACAAGAGTTAATCAAAGAGTCTTCACTATGTGTCATATGAAAATATGCACCGGAATCTAAAAACCAAGACATACCTTGATAAGTGGATAGAGCATTCCCGGAGATGCTTGCCATTTCCTTGAAAATTTCTTCTATGTACGCTTTGATGTTGTTGGATAAGACACTTCCTTTTCTACGGTTTCCACGTTTCCACTTCTTTTCTAAAGTAAAGGAAAAGTGGTTTTAATGTGTTCACTTTTCTTGCAATGACAAATAATGTCTTTGTTGGGCCACAGTCCCATGAGCTTCTTTGACATGCCTTCGTTGTTCTTTACATGTGGGGGCTTGTAAGTCTTCAAGTTTGCTCCCAGTTTTGATGCGGCAAGCACAGCTTCTTTGGCCACATTCATATTCTTCAATCTTGTTTCCTCCATAACAAAATCGGCCAAAAAGAAATCTCCTCTCTGTCTAAGTTTTCTATGTATAAGGTTTGATCTAATATTTTCAAACTCGTCTCTTAACCCACACATAAATAAAAAGAAATATTGGTTGTCTAAAAGTTCTTGAAATTCGTCTAATTTGTGAAGATTTCTAAATTTATCAAAACTTCTTAATTGAGTCCATAACTCCGAAAATTCATTGTGGTAGTCTCGAATGCTTAGATTTCCTTGTTTAAGCATAATCATTCTTTCCATTAAATCGATTTGGAACACAAAATCATCTTGGGGATAAATTTTCTTGAAGTATTCCCAAGTTTCAAAAGCGTTTTCAAAAACACTAATTCTATTCCTAAGTTTTTTATCCACATTTTGACAAATAATCCACGTGATTTTTGCATTCATTTTTTTCATAATTTCAAATATTGTTTTTATTTTTCGTGGGCTTTGACAATATCATCGTCATCCAATCCATCAATACAAACAACAACAACAACAACTAAGCCTTTTCCCATACTAGATGGGGTCGGCTACATGGATTCTTTGTTTCCACAGATCCCTATCATGTGCCATGTTAGCAGTAAACTCCCAATAAACTAGATCATTCTTTATTGTTTCTTTCCAACACTTTTATGGTCGTCCTCTACCTCTTTTGATACTTTCCAAATTTAGTTTTTCTAACCTTCTTATAGGTTCTTCTTTTGATCTTCTTTCTATATGTCCAAACCATCTTAAACGATGTTCTCTCATTTTATCCTCTATTGGTGTCACTCCTAATTTGTTTCTAATAACCTCATTATGTATACGGTCTTTTCTTGTATGACCACTCATCCATCTCAACATCTTCATTTCTGTCACAGACATCTTTTGTACATGTTGATGATTAACTGCCCAACAATCAGAACCATAAAACATGGCAGGCCTAATTGCTGCTCTATAATATTTACCTTTTAATTTTAATGGTATCTTCTTATCACAAAGAATACCTGATGCTCCTCTCCATTTTAACCAACCAGCATTAATTCTATGCGTAACATCTCCATCAATTCTTCCATCACTTTGAAAAATTGACCCTAGGTATTTAAAACTTTCCTTTTGGGGAATGCAATGTGTGCCAATTTTAATTTCTATGTCCTTTGAAGTAACCAAATGATCAAACTTACATTCCATATATTCTGTCTTTGTTCTACTAAGTCGAAGGCCTTTGTTTTCTAATGTTTCTCTCCATAGTTCCAATTTTCTATTAACTTTTTCCTTAGACTCCTCCACTAATACAATATCATCTGCAAATAACATACACCAAGGTACTTCGTCTTGAATATGTTTTGTTAACTCATCCATCACCATTATAAATAAGTATGGACTTAAAGTTGATCCTTGATGTAACCCAATATTAACTTCAAAGAAGTCCGTCGTTCCTTCATGAGTCCTCACACATGTTTTTGCACCATCATACATGTCTCTTATAAGGTTAATATATGTCAATGGGATACCTCTTTTTTCCAAAGTTCTCCAAAGAACCTCCCTCGGTACCCTATCATAAGCTTTTTCTAGATCAATAAATATCATGTGAAGGTCTTTCTTTTTTGCTCTAAAATGTTCCATAAGACGTCTCAAAAGGTAGTCCTAAAAATCTTTTGACAAAAAATACTTTTTTATGGTCCTAACCCAACTTTGGTAACATTTCGGGTCTAGGATACATCTAAAAGTTTCATTTTTGCCTTCCATTTTGTTCAAAATCAAAAATTTTGAACTAACCTTAAGTTTGATATGATTCTTCAAAATTTGCACCTGTGGCATATATCCCAATGCACTCGATTTCTTCAATCCGAGACTCTGATACCATGTAAATATTTGTCGATAGTCGAAGGTTATACTTCACGAATCAAATCCACCAAATCACAAAGAGTCAAACGACAATCTTCAAGTATAACAAACAATAGAGCGGAAGCATAAAAAAACAAGTCAAAAGTTGTGCCAAGACAACATACTTTATTCATGGTGTATTGAGGTATTTATAAGCATTACAATATGTACGTGAAGAGCAAATAAGTGACTCAAGGAGGGGGCTAGTGCTAGCCGTTCAGCACTAGCCGTTGGGGGCCCCCAATGATCATGGCCAGGGCCATGCTGGCCCTAGCCCTTCCATATTCAACATGGCACGGGCCCTAAGGCCCGTGCTCCCTATTACATTAACAGTTACTTCCGCTGGTTCTCTTCATTACAAAAAATAAAATACTTAATAGGACTGAATTTATTGTTCTATTATACATGTATTCAGATTTACCCCGAAGGCTGGATTCAAATTTACACTAAAGACTTGGTTTTAGTTGGTGTTTTATAATGATTTTGGATTTGTCTCCAGGTGCTCATGGTAGATTTTTAACTCCTTCCTCCTTTATTATTGTGTGGATCAAGGTAAGTTCCTCAAATACCTACATATTTAGGTGAAGAACAAGTGTTGAAAGGGAGGGATTAGCATACCCATTAGCTTGAAGACTTACTATTATCATGTCTGGGTGTCATATGGCTTGGGGGAAGAAAAAAATTTGCTTTTGGTTCTGGTTCTCAGCATGAAGGTTTCCCTTGTAGCTGTTCTTTAACATTTTCCCTTTCAAAGCCTCCAGTCCGAAGGATTGCCTACTGCAGATGTCAGATTCATTTAGTGATATTTCATACTAACAATGAAGAGACAAATGTCTTCACCATAACATGTGAAAATGATAATAGTTGCAAGTGCACATCAGCAATCTTGGTTAATCTTCTCCAAGGGGGAAAGAAATTACAGCGTTGAGCTTTCAAAATATAAGGTTACGTCAACATTTATGAATAAAATTTTGAATCAAGCATCAAATTAATGAAGATGATCATGCAGGAATGTAATATCCAAAACCTTTGCGGTGGACGTCCTTTATAGATCTACTTATTTGCCCTTTCACTCTGTTATAGTCTTTCTAAAAGTTTTACTTTACAGTGTGTTACTGATATGTCTAGGTAATCCATTTCCTAGAGGATATGTCAGAACTTTTGTCTTTTTGCATGCTTCAAAGTTCATGTCGATAAAGGAGGAGAGGCAATGATGTTAGGTCTGAATTCCATTACTATCATTGAGTGAATATGTAAGACATGCTCTCTCTTATACTGATATACCTTGTTATGTTAAATGAAAAGTGCCTCAAACATCACATTATAATGTAATACATAACCAGAGGAAACAATATGGACATGGTCCAGAGAGGCTTTGATTAGCTACTTTCATGGTGTCTCATAGTTTGACACCATTTTCTTTTACAGTGAACTGTCTAAACACTTGAGTATGTGGGAACGAATAAGAGTTTTTCTTTTTAATTTTGGTTCCAAGGAAGGAGCACCCCTTTCGAAGAGGACCATACCATCTGATAATATTTGCTTTTTCTCCTATTGTTGGTTTTGACTTTCATCATTTGTAAATGCATATTCCCTTAGCAGGTTCAGTTGCATTATAAATTAGTTGCATACATGCAGGTGCTGCAATTGGCTTTCGGTTGGACAGCCTTTTGAAGTTAGCTGACACTCGCGCAGTTAATAACAAGATGACCCTTATGCATTACCTTTGTAAGGTGAAATGATTTAATCATGTTTTGGTTAGTTGTTATATTGGAAAATTTGAAATTGCTTCCTATTTAAATTGTTTATGTTGGCGCTACTTGAGTTGTAATACTGCATAGTCCATGTTTAAATTGTGTTAATTGAGTTACATGATTTTTCAAATAAGAAAGTTGTATTCCTCGTATATTCATTTTGAACATGTACCATGGGTGTGAAGGTATATATAAGAGATTATATGTATCTGTTACAAGAGCTACACATTTTGTGTCACATAAAATGCATGTGAAGATACTTTTGGATAGTTTTTCTTTTCTTGTTTTGCATTAGATCACGAAGATTACAACAACAACAACAACTAAGCCTTTTCCCATACTAGACGGGGTCGGCTACGTGGATTCTTTGTTTCCAGAGATCCCTATCGTGTGCCATGTTAGCAGTTAACTCCCAATAAGCTAGATCATTCTTTATTGTTTCTTTCCAACACTTTTGTGGTCGTCCTCTACCTCTTTTAATACTTTCCAAATTTAGTTTTTCTAATCTTCTTAGAGGTTCTTCTTTTGATCTTCTTTCTATATTTCCAAACCATCTTAAACGATGTTCTCTCATTTTATCCTCTATTGGTGCCACTCCTAATTTGTTTCTAATGACCTCATTATGTATATGGTCTTTTCTTGTATGACCACTCATCCATCTCAACATCTTCATTTCTGTCACAGACATCTTTTGTACATGTTGATGATTAACTGCCCAACAATCAGAACCATAAAACATGGCAGGCCTGATTGCTGTTCTATAATATTTACCTTTTAATTTTAATGGTATCTTCTTATCACAAAGAATACATGATGCTCCTCTCCATTTTAACCAACCAGCATTAATTCTATGCGTAACATCTCCATCAATTCTTTCGATCACTCTGAAAAATTGACCCTAGGTATTTAAAACTTTCCTTTTGGGGAATGCAATGTGTGCCAATTTTAATTTCTATGTCCTTTGAAGTAACCAAATGATCAAACTTAGATTTCATATATTCTGTCTTTGTTCTACTAAGTCGGAGGCCTTTGCTTTCTAATGTTTCTCTCCATAGTTCCAATTTTCTATTAACTTTTTCCTTAGACTCCTCCACTAATACAATGTCATCTGCAAATAACATACACCAAGGTACTTCATCTTGAATATGTTTTGTTAACTCATCCATCACCATTATAAATAAGTATGGACTTAAAGTTGATCCTTGATGTAACCCAATATTAACTTCAAAGAAGTCTGTCATTCCTTCATGAGTCCTCACACATGTTTTTGCACCATCATACATGTCTCTTATAAGATTAATATATGTCAATGGGATACCTTTTTTTTCTTCTCCAAAGAACCTCCCTCGGTACCCTATCATAAGCTTTTTCTAGATCAATAAATATCATGTGAAGGTCTTTCTTTTTTGCTCTAAAATGTTCCATAAGACGTCTCAAAAGGTGAATCGCTTCAATAGTAGATCTGCCTGGCATGAATCCAAATTGGTTCTCGGTTGTACTTGATACTTGTCTTAACCTACATTCGATAATTCTTTCCCATAATTTCATAGTATGACTCATTAACTTGATACCTCGATAATTCACACAATTTTGAATGTCTCCCTTGTTCTTATATATGGGTATAAGTGTACTTGCTCTCCATTCCTCGGGCATCTTTTGGTTTTTCCGTATTTCATTAAATAGTCTTGTGAGCCAAGTGATTCCTATTTCTCCTAGTATTTTCCAAACTTCTATAGGAATATTATCTGGTCCTACCGATTTACCACCCTTCATATGTTTAAGAGCCTCTTTGACTTCATTCTTTTGAATACGTTGGTAGAAATTGTGGTTTATATACTTTTCTGACTTGGCTAAATCTCCTAAACTAATACTAACATCTTTATTTTCATTAAAAGATTATAAAAATAGTTTTTCCATCTATTTCTTATATCATCATTTGCCACTAGAATTTTTTCATCCTCGTCTTTTATGCATCTAACATAATTAAGATCTTTAGTTTTCTTATGTCTAGCCCTAGCTATCCTAAAAATATCTCTTTCACCCTCTTTTGAGTTGAGTTTTTTATATAAGTCCTCCCAAATCTTAGTTTTTGCTTCACTAACGGCCTTGTTTTTGCTTCCTTCTTTGCTTTCTTATAAGCTTCTAAAGTTTCACTAGTTTTCTTAGCATAATGTAATTTGTAACATTAGATCACGAAGATTGTTTCCAAAATTATTTATGGCTCAAAATGTGCTTAAGTAGTTAGGATGTGATTGAAATACCATCACCAGTTCATGAAATGTGTAGGTGGAAGGCTAGATAGGAATGGATATCTTTGTTGATTCAATTGGTTTTTGTTTGTCTTAAGTTAATAAACTACCAAGAAGCAACTGAGAGAAAGATAGCCTGCAAATCCTTGTTATAATGCTATAATGGTTCCAGTGTAATAAGTATTCTACCATATTATGAGCAAAGTTGATATGATACACCACCATATTTTTTAGATTCTATTTTAATATGTTACTCATTTATCTATAAGCTTGGGAAAGAGAAGTAACCAAATCTGAAAAGTATATAAACTGCAATTTCTATTGACGTATTTAAAGTAATGAAGTCAAATAAGCTCTTAAACATATGAAAAGTGGTATATATTTAAGACCATATGATATTCTTATAAAAGTTTAGAAAATGTTGAGAGATAGGTATCACTTGACTTAAAGATTATTTAATAAAATTTGGAGAACTAAAAGATGCATGTGAGGAATGGAGGATGAGTACAATTATACTCATAGATAAGAACAAGGAAGACATTCATAATCGTACGAATTATCGAGGTATCAAGTTGATGAGCCATACTATGAATTATGGAGAAGAATTATTGAGCATAGGTTGAGACAGTTATCGATTACAACATAGAGCTTATTTGGTTTCATGTCAAGGAGATCTAGTGTTAAGCTATTCACCTATTCAGATGTCTTATGAAATATTTTAGAATAAAAAGGACCTTTATATAATATGTATTGATCTAGAAAAAACTTATGACAAGGTACCAAGATATATTCTTTAGAGAACTTTAGAAAAGAGAGGTATCCCTCATAAAAAAAGTTTTAAATATCTAAGATCCATTTTCTAGAGTGATGGAAAAATTGACGAAAATATTATGCATAAAATTAATGAAGGTTGATTAAAATAGAGAGGTGTATCATGTATTCTATGTGATAAGAAGATATTATTAAAGCTTAAAAGTAGATATTATAGATCAACAATTAGACCTACTATGCTATATGGTTATGGGGGAGTTAATCATCAACATGAATAAAAGACATCCGTGGTAGAAACGGAGATATTGAGATGGATGAGTGGTCACATAAGAAAAGACTGTACAGATAATGTGGTTATTAGAAATAAATTAGGAGTAGTGTCAATAGATGATAAAATGAGAGAAAATCTTTTAAGGTGGCTTAAATACCTAGAAAGCCGATCAAAGGAAGCTTTGGTAAGGTACGAGAAACTAGATGGTGAAAATGTTAAAAGAGGAAGAGGAAGACTATAAAAGTATAGGAAGGAAATAATAAAGATTGATCTAGGTTATGTTGAGTTAACTGTTAGCATGTCACATGATGGGGTTCTATAGAAACAAAAAATCCATGTAGCTGACCCCATATGGGAAAAGGCTTTGTTGTTGTTATTGTACTGTTTATCTATAAGCACATGAAAATACCCTTCCTAAATTGCTTGAAAAAAGATTACTTCATTTTATCAGCATCTTTTACTATGACAAATGTAGATCTTGGTGTTTGGCTTTTATAAAGCGGAGAGGTAATTAAGGCAAATTTGAGCTAGCATGTTATAGCCTATGGCCTTTGATGTACTTGATTCATAGTGTTTTATTTTTGAATTCTAAACAAGTTCTGAGTCTTATGGTACGATATATTATTATTACCTACATATTTAATGATGGGTGGAAAGTATTAAAAGAGGTAGAGGGCGACCACAAAAGTGTTGGAAAGAAACAATAAAGAATGATCTAGCTTATTGGGAGTTAACTGCTAACATGGCACACGATAGGGATCTGTGGAAACAAAGAATCCATGTAGCCGACCCCGCCTAGTATGGGAAAAGGCTTAGTTGTTGTTGTTGTTGTTTATATTTAATGACGGGCTTAAACATTTTGTATATGGGCACGTGAATTTATTATCAATAGTTTACCTTGTTTATTTATGATGAACATTATGGATATCCTCTTGGAAATCCTTTGTATTATCTTGTTGTTCATCTTTTTGGAATTTTCTCAGCTACAATATTTATGGTTCTCTAATTCCCCGGCACTCATTTTTCTCAGGTCGTAGCTGATAAATTGCCAGAGCTTTTGGATTTTCACAAGGATCTCATCAGCTTGGATGATGCTTCAAAGGTTTGTGCTTTTGAGCATGTCTTGATTTCTGTGACTTTGTATTTTGCTGATAGCATGATGTTTGGAATTCTAGATTCAATTGAAATTTTTGGCCGAAGAGATGCAAGCCATATCTAAAGGGCTAGAAAAGGTGGAACGGGAATTAAATGCATCTGAGAATGACGGTCCTATTTCACAAGTTTTCCGGAAGGTACCTTCACTCATACATCTTGCTGTTGTGATTGTTTTCTCACCTAGTAAAACTATTTGTTGGGAAGCATGAAAAAAAACAGATACTGTGTACACAGGTTTTCTTGAATTATATAATTTTTTAAGAAAAAGCAAGTTTTGCTTGATCTGTCCGTGTTTAAGCAATGAAAGGGAAAGCTAAAAATTTTACGTACAATCTGGATGGGATTGATCTTTGACAGTCTGAGTTGTAGTTTGATATCGATGTCAAGACGGCCTAAATTGGTACGAATTGGAAGCAAAAGCCATGGCTTTTGAGTCAATAATAATGAATTCACTAGAACATCATTTTAAATCCAGATAAGGGACCCTCATAAAGCACATTTTAGTTTTTTGGGACACAGTAATGGTGATCACATCATTTCCGTGGCCTTGTTTATGGAGTATGATGCCTTTTCCAGAAGTATGCTACTTACACATTTACTGAGTACAATGTATTTGCTCAACGAATGCAAACACTGGAGGGAAGATCAGTCAGCAGATTCTTAGATCATCAAAGACTTGGGGTTGTTTATTCAGCCTAAATTAAGATAACTTCATATGAAACCATCTCTTTCTGAACAAACATACCGTTAAGGAAATACAAACCCCGTAAAGTTTTTATTAGACTTGTATCCTCAGTTATTCTATAGTTGACTTGAAAGCACTGGCATTACCCAGCAAAACTGAAAATATAGAAAATGTCATTAAATCTTACAACATTTTTCCTGAATTTTTTATCTTAAGTATGAAAGAAAGTGATGTTTTCATATTGTGATCGGATGCTGTGCTTTTCTATGCTCCATGTTGCGTGCTATCTGATAATTGACACCTTAAAGATTGATCACTTCCTCGTTATCATGCTCAATCATTTTTCTTCTTTCCTCGTTTTCTGATTCTACCGTAAAAGTATGTTGTTTCTATGTGGGGTGAAGACATTAAAGGAATTCATTGGACATGCTGAGGAAGAGGTTCGATCTTTGACTTCACTTTATTCTGCAGTGGTAAGAACCAGAATGTTCTAATTAAATAGATGATCTTGTGTGTTAAGATCTATTGGCATCTTATGTTTATGATTCAAATCATTGACAGGGAAGGAATGCAGATGCACTTGCTCTCTATTTTGGGGAAGATCCTGCTAGGTGTCCCTTTGAGCAAGGTAATTTTCATTATTTCATATGAAGTTATTCATTACCTATACAAGGTATAGAGTATTCTAGGTTAGTGTGCTAATTGTCTCATGTACTGGATGCAATGTTCAACGTGTGAATTTTAAAGTAATAGTGACGAAAAGTTGTGGTTCTTTGTGGATCAACTCTATGTAGTAGTTAGTATTCATGATCCGTCTGAAATAGCAAGTAGGTTTTATTTTGGCTTACAAACATTGCAAGTTATTCAATATGGAATTGACATTCTTTTGTTATGGTAATGCATAATTTGCCCATTTATAAGTAGCTGTTGCTTTTTTCTTTGGGTGCAGTTGTCTCTACGCTTTTGAATTTTGTAAAGATGTTTGTGAAGGCTAATGAAGAGAACATTAAGCATGTAGAACTTGAGAAGAAAAAGGCCGAGAAAGAAGCAGAAAAGGAGAAAATGAAGATTCAATCCCCAGTCAGAAACAATGTCAAATAATTCCTAGAGCTCATGGCTTTCCATTGTTTTCCTCTCGTGAATGGTGGAAGGTGGAGACACACAATGGGAGAACCAACAGTCCAGAAGCAGTGGCTGTTCCATACATGTGTACTTGGTGTGGTCTTTCAGGTTGGTCCGTTAACTTTACTAGTTTAAAAGGATTTGCCGAGGGACTAAAATGGCTCTAGATGGAGCCTTAACGGTATGTTTACTTCATTAGCATAAGAGTGAAGGAACTTTCCCTTCAAGCTTCAAAGTAAGGTACTTCCTCAGGGGGTGATGAAACAACCCACTTTTCAAAGGGAGAAGTGATGCATTGTTCCGTTCAAGAGTCAATCATAGAGGTCTGTTTCTTATCAAACAGGCCTTCCCACCTCATTCTGGTCCAAACAAAAGCAATCCCCACAACCGACCATATAAAGGTTGACATTTGCCTTGTGTTGCTGGGTCCTTGGTCGATATCGTAGTCTGAGTATATTCTGATTTCTGAGCCTTGAAGTGGCACAAGGGTAATCTCTTGGCACCAAAACATTATTGTCAAAAGATTTGGCTTCCCTTGCCTTTTTTATATATAGAAGAGTGCTTGGATCGTCGGATGCGTACTAGATAAGCACAGTTGGAATCGAATGCCTGACCTCTTGTCAGACAGCGAATTCCTAACCGGTGTATTATGGCCCTTTTGGTCAGGTTATCAGAGTTTTCCTTTTTCAGAAAGGACATTTTGATGTATGAGACGACCTTATTCTTCTGTTCAACGGTGTGAAAGCAGGTATTTTTTGTTGACTTGGAAGATCCAGCGGATTGGTGCTCCCATCAGGAACCAACTTCATGATGATCCGTTTTGGTGTAAAATGCTAACCTGCGGGGTCGATTCTTTTTGTAACATAATTTTGTTTGTTCCTCGTTCTTAACTTAGGTGGTCCATTCATTTCTTGTAAATGGCTCATAGGATTTAGTTGTATCTGATGTCATCAAATGAAAGAAATAATGCAAAGTGTGTAGGCAATCTCGGTTGCAGTTCCGATGGTTTATGGCCTTGTGCTGGCTATAATGTGTGTATGTGGGAGAGAGAATTTCCGTCTAGATATCTGCAAATTTCATGTTGTTTTTAACAAGTGATTCAAAAGCTTTATTTGCACAAAAAGCAATAGATGAGTTTGATACCCGGGGTGTGCTTCTCCATTCTACCGGAGAAAGGCTTTATTTGTTCCTCACATCATGTGGGGGCCTTTATTTTTCATGACATACATCTCATTAGTACTACTTATTCCATTATTTGCAGATAAACGTAAAATTTAATGAATTAATTCAGAAAGACGAGAGGCAATGTGTTGCCGCAGTTCCCGAATTGTTCTTAGCATGGGCTTGTCATTTTTATCAGATGACCGCTAAGTTTCATCTACGAGAGGACTATCTAAGGCTAATTTTCATCAGATTCAGCAAAGCGCAGAAGCTCAATTGTGTTCTTTTATCACTCCGATCGACCTCATACAAGTTGAGGTCAGGTCCCTGTTCAACGAATCAGAGGCGAGGACCTAAATGAATATTTCTAGGAAGCCTTGGGTCCGTGAGTTAATTGACATCCTCTTTACAGGAAACCTGAGCAAAAGAATCATTTATATGCACCAAAGCCACGTAACAATTAGCTGGATAGTGTATATGTTTTTTCTGCTTTATACACACACACACACACTCATATATATATATATATATATATATATGTATATATATGTATATATATATATATATGTATATATATATATATATGTATATATATATATATATATATATATATATATATATGTATATATATGTATGTATGTATACACACATGTAAGAGTGTCTGAGTGTTCATGTGCATATGCATGTATGCTTGTATGAATTTCTTCTATATGTGATAGATGGCATGATCATTCATAAGATGGTACATCTCCAGTGCATCGTGATCATATGCTTGGCATCAAATTCATTTGTTTCTCAAAGGTTTTCTAAAGACTTTAGTAGATAAAAAAGAAAAGAAAAGAAAAGAGAGACGGTCTTTTCTCTCGATGCAAAAAAATGTCAACAGCTTTATATGTAGCTGTTGGTATAACTAGGATCTTGCCAAAGGCGGCCCATCAAGAATTAAGGCGAAACGTTGGAATTGGGCTTTCTTATTTTACGAGTTATAGAATCTAAAAAATTATTTGACTTCACTTAAATTTAATCCTTCAAATTTTTTGAAATATAAAAGTTTTAAATAGAGTTTTATAATAAAGTTCTGAAATATTGACGACCCATGTAATATTTTTCTATACGTTCTTATTCTCAAATAAGATGTTATTAATTTTAGATAAAATCTACAATCATTAAAATTAAAGTCATCACTTTTCGTTACTTTTCTCATGACCTCACACGAAAAACATATTGCTTTCACCAAGAGTTTTCATTATAATAATATTTTAGTACTTTCTTTCAATATTAAAACACTGACTATTTTAAAACCAAAAACCGTTTCATTTTTAAGCAATAAAATATCCTATTAGTAACAAAAACAGTTGAAAATAAATTACAAAGAAAACCAAAAAAGTAAGAACCATGAACGTAAAAGAATGACAAAACGTAAAATTCATTTCCCCTTTTTAATACCTATTACAAGTGTAAAACAACAACACAACAATAATAATAATTCTATAGAGTTTGGGTATATGCTTGAAACCTAAAGTCGTTTAAAGTCAAACTTATGGGTTTATATGAATTAAAAATTTAAAAAAAAGGTCGTAATCCAGTGCTAATGGGCCGAGCTGTTTGGTCCTGCTTCAAATATAGGCCAGAATTCTGTTCCAGCCCGGTGTTTTTTCAAGGCCGGACATGCCGGTCTTCCAGGCCAAACTTATTTTGACGTCTCTAATGGTTGAGCATGAATCGGCATGGCTAATGGTAATAGAATCCAATCAGTCTCTCTCTTCCCCTGTATATATAAACAAAAGTTATGAGGCATATTTGAAGCTTAAAAGCATGAGAATAAAATTTTTGAGTAGACCTAGCAAACCAGGCCACTTGGTTGGGTCACTTTGGGTTTGGATCAAAGATGGGCTGACCTTAATCCAACCTGATTTTTGTTCCGGTCATATTTTTCAAACCTGGCCTGACCGGGTCAGTTTCAAGTCAATTTCAGGCCCTCCAAATGCATATAAAAAATACTCTTATATACAATATTCATATCTTATACCATACATTATGTGTATATATATCTTTTCACATACATATAAGTATATATGTGTAATACACGCACAGATATAGAATTTATATATGTATATTTATTGGGTTTGGGTCCATTTTGGGTCGAATCAGGGTTGACCTGAACCCAAGCCAACTTTGACCAGGTTGGTTTTCCAGACCCAGATCCAACTCAATATTCTTTATACCTGAGCTGACCCGGATTTTTTCGGCTGGGTCCAAAACTGTTGCCAAGTCCAATTTTGAGGTATAAGTGACTTGAAGACTCCAGGAAATATGAGGCATATAATAATAGGAGCAAAAAAAAATTGGACTAACAAAATTCCGTGTTAAAAGAGTAATCTACAAATCGGGGGCCTAAAAATTTCACGGGCCTAAGGCGATCAGCTCACTTTCCTTCCCTGTGAGCCAACCCTAGATCTTGCAGAATGGTGTACTTGGCCACAAACTGATCAAAGGTGTGCTTGAATGAATTGTTTCTTATTCAAACTCCCTGAATTGTTGTTCTCAAAAAAGGAAAAAACTTAAATAAAAAAAGTCAACGGAATCACTATTTCTATTCTAACGGGAACTTCTCACAAGAATTCCCATGAGCCTAAGTCCCTGATGCATAGACATCATTCCCGTCACTGGCCGCAGACCCATTTTACGGCAAGTCACCTGAAATATTCTTAGATCCACCACTGTATATAGAGAAGCACAAGTATTTTGTAGACATGAAATACAACCGTGCTAACTCGAAATACAACGCATCTCACCCAAAAAATTCTTGTTTTCGTTTGTCCATTTTCTCTTTATGTACTGTTTTTGGCACTAGATTCACATTTATTTCTTCCTTAAACCCTTTAACAAGGTCCAGGCTTTTGCTTAGTGAAAGGGGGCAATGACCGATGACGGCAGTAACAGATCCAAAACTCTTTTTAGGTAGCGAGGCAAACTAAGCAATATAGCCCATGGATTCAACCGTATGTTGTATTTTTTTGTTGATTTTCCAATTTTCAGATACTTAAATATTAGATGCAAGTATTTTTCTTGTCGGCAACTCAAGCAGCCACCTTTCAAGTATTTGGATCCAATCGGCATAGGCATTCTTTACAATATGTTTTCAAGAATTTCCAAGCTTTAGCTGATATTTGTGACCAAGGCCTCCCTTGTTAAAGAAGGGATTGTTTAGCTTGTTTTCACATGTAAAACTACAGTGTTTTCTATATAAGAACCTATTCTGATGCAAAGGTAGGATCAGGCAGATTCCTACGGATCAATGCACACTCCACAGAGTATTCAACTCTTCGACCTTCAACTTGAAGGTTGCTTTGATTCGACCCCATGCCAGAGAGTTGTGGCTCCTTTAATAGATGTTGTCGCTGAATGGAGACACCTTAAAGGAGGAGGAGGACTGCATTAGGCTTTTGACTACAACGTAAAACTTTGTCAGACTTATCTACCATGAATTCTACAAATTATAATAGGACTACGTGGAATCAAAGAATTCATGTGGCCGACCCCATCTATTATGGGAAAAAGATTAGTTGTTGTTGTCGTAGTAGTTGATCAGGCCAATGAAAAATAATAAGCTTATTATTGATTCGATATTTTTATGTAAATATTTTGAAGTTTTCAATGAAAATAATGTTGTCTCACTATGTGTTTAGGAAACCACCGTACCCTGATAACAGGATAATTTGAGAGGAAGCTATCTCCCTTTATGGTCATGGACAACAAAAAGAACACACATATCAACAAAAGAGTAAAAAAGGCAAAAGGAAATATGTCTGAAGAGGGATGAAAGATAGATCTGATTGTGTTTTATAATACTGTCCGTTCACTTAATTGAAGCAAAGAAAAGAAATACCAAAAATTTTGTAAAAAAACTACAATAGCATATGGTACGGCTAAAATAATATCCCGTGATCAGTGGCAGGCATACACTGCCCCACCTGAAATTCCGAAAACCAGTGAAAAATCTCCATGGTAAATTCATGACTGAATTCATGACCACTATGCATAGTTTGTCCCACTTCAAATGATCGAATAGGCAATTCACCTCACCCTTCAAAAAATTCTAGATCCGCCACTACAGCGATGAAAATACTGTACCATGAAAGATATCAGATACAAATAGAGTGTTGTATGGTATTGTATCGTATGGTATGATATGCACCAATAAATTAGAAAAGCCATACGGACTTCACTCGAAGAGCAATAGTTCACCTGGCTAGGGGGTCGATTCACAAGTTCAAAATGATGATCAATACCTAGGCATGCATTTCGCTTTGGCTACCCCGACATACGAAAAAAAAGTACGGTATGGATACTGTTCTAAGAATCAACATACTATGTTGCTCTATGGTACAATACAATTTGTAAGTATTCACTTGTCTGCAATTGCAACAATGATCCATGACTGACCTTGCTACAGCCCAGTGAATGTAATGGAGATCAACAGCAGCCCCTCTCTCCAAGTGAGGAGGGATATAAAAGGGTCCGACGGGCAGGGACAAGAACGGATCCTGATGTCCAGTCTGAATCCAAGTTCGATTATCTGGATTCAGTTAGTAGAACGGCATCCGATCTTGATTATCTGGATTCTGCTAGTGAGAGAGTTTCCCATGCATCATATCTGAATTCAAACGCAAAACTAATTACTTAAATTGGACCTTCGATCTTGTTTCCAGATCCGAGTCATTGGATTTGGAGTAGCACACAAGATGTACTTCTATATCGGACTATCCCGTGGATCATATCTAAACTTATGTCCAAAACTAACAGCAACAACAGCTAAGCCTTTTCCCATACTAGACGGGGTCGGTTACATGGATTCTTTGTTTCCACATATCCCTATCGTGTGCCATGTTAGCAGTTAACTGACAATAAGCTAAATCATTCTTTATTGTTTCTTTCCAACACTTTTGTGGACGTCCTCTAGCTCTTTTAATACTTTCCAAATTTAGTTTTTCATACCTTCTTATAGGTTGTTTTTTTTTATCTTCTTTCAGACTTAGGTCCAAAACTAAATAACTAAAAATCTTAAGCTCTCTAACTAACATATTATTTTGCACCAAGAGCATTAGATCAAAGGAGGGTGCTCTAGTGTTGTTGCTGCTAGTGAGGAATTTGACTTCCAGAAGGTGCATGTGTAGGTGCGGGTGTTAGGCTTCGACCTCTCTTATATATATATATATATATATATATATATATATATATATATATATATATATATATATATATATATGTGTGTGTGTGTGTGTGGTGAAGGAGACTAACAAGCATGCAGTTCCCTATCAGATGAAAAAGCTTCAAGCCAAGTAGGGACTCCTTGTCCTCTTTCTTCATGGGCTCGGAAAAACTCTATTTTATTTATTTATTTATAATTAATATATAAGATGGAAAGGGGAAGAAGAGAGAAAAGAAAAAAGTTTCAATTCCATGAGCTTTTTCTCTGTTAATTTGTTCTCTTCCATCACTTTCACCAAACGAAGGTGAGATTTCAAACTTGAAAAAGAAGAGGCTTGGATCTACCGGTTTCAAACCATCAGTTCCAATTATGGTTCCGTTCCCCTTAGAACTGAACCACGGGATCCCCTGATACCAGTTACGTCTCTATTCCAGTTTTCCCCCTGTTAGGTCAGTTCTTGGGGCAGATCAGGTCCGACGAAACCTGCTGGACGGGTCAATACCAGCCACCTTACACGTGCCAATATGCAATATTAATGCATCTTTGTTCTTCCATTTTGAATAAAAAAAAAAGTGACACTAAAACAATTGTACTTAAACATGGCCTGTTTGGAACCGGTCCAGTGGTTTCAATCCAAGCTGAATCGAATTAGGAACCAACTGGAACTGGAACTGGAACTGGAACAGGTAAAACTATACTAAAAACTGGAACCACTCGGTTCAGTTTTAGTTCCACCTTTCATGGAACCAAAATCAGTCTGAAACCATAACCGGCAGTTCCAGAACTGTAGTTCGATAATTTTTACATTTTTCTTTAAAATTTTAATTTTTAATAATTTTCTAGTTCGGAATGTTTTAGATTCAGACCGGATCAGAATCTATCCAATCCAATTTGATTCCAATTCAGGGAAACCAGAACGGCTAGGTTGAAGCCTCCAATTCGAGCTTACCTGAAACCAGCCACATCTAATTATACCAGTACATGCTTCTTTTGTTTCAGCAAGAAAGGTATGGCTTCCTTCTCAAAAGAGAGGATTAAAGTTCCAGTGCCTGTATTGGTGCCCGGAGCCTCTTACACATACCGCGGCTTGTAATACAAAAATGAATTAATTTTTCAAGTGAAAAATAAGGTGAGTTGCCAACAAACAAATGAAGCTAAACGTTTGAATGCATCTTGACCAAGCTCTCGAAGAAGACAAAAAGAAAAAAATCTTTTTTAATAAAAAAAGGAAAAGAAAAATTGGAGAAGCGCTCTCGTAGATGGTGAAATTCGAACCTGAAACCAGTGAAACTAGAACCAAAATCGGAAAGCACTCAGTTCAGTTCTAGCTTCACTTTTTATAAAACTGGAATCAGAATTGACAGTTCTAAGCAGCCAGTTCTGATATTTTTAATTCTTTTTTAAAATTATCGGTTCAGGTGGTTCCAGACTCGAACAAAAGCCTTCCTGAAATCGACGAACCAGCCCTAGGCTGGTTCTGATTCTAGATTCTGAGCTAACTGGAATGGAATATGTTTAGGGAGGCTGAAGCTAGATGCATGCCCCAGGTATTGAACCCATGACCTTGAACATGTAAGAATATCTAGCAAGGTGAGCTATCGTTCGTTCTGCAAAACACACAACCAAAGTATTGAGCTCGTGACCTTCAACTCGTGAGTCAACCTGCTAGCCAGGTTAATTATTGCTCGCTGTGCAACAAAGAAGTGGCTTTTGTCATCACAAAAAAGGAATGCAGGAGAAAATGTCAGGTTGGGGAAGGTGGGTGTGAGTGTTTGGTTCGTGATCTGATAAAAATAATTCATAATGACAAGGTGGGTTTGGGTTCATTCACCTGATACTGAACACGATCCACTTCATAATCGGGTTTGATGCAGTATTTGGGGTTTTCGTCCTTAAATCCTTTGGATAATTTAAATACCAATTAGCGACTCGATTGGCATCAATGTGATAAATTATGACCACCAATCTCAGTCAAACTGTGTCAGATTCAATTCAGTCAGGTTTAGTAATGCTAGAATCCAACCCGGGACTTCTTCCCTCTCTCCTGTACCTTCAGTAAGAATTCTCTTACTCTCTTTTAATGG
Organism: Brasenia schreberi; assembly: GCA_036023115.1. Taxonomy (NCBI): domain Eukaryota; kingdom Viridiplantae; phylum Streptophyta; class Magnoliopsida; order Nymphaeales; family Cabombaceae; genus Brasenia; species Brasenia schreberi. The sequence continues at coordinate 8,554,680 of JAYKKT010000072.1, forward strand.
AACTTTATTTGTGGCTGCAGTGTTTTTTTGTTGGACGTTCAGGAAACCTTTTTTTTGTACAAGAGGAGGCTGAAGCCTAACAGGCACACTCACACATGCATCCTCTGAGAGTCGAACTCCCAACCATCATTGAACTAATGCTCCCGGTGCAACCTAAACATGGTTATTATCTAAATATTCTCATTAAACAGCTCAGGAAATCAAATTTATTTATGATTGTAACCGTCAACCTCCTCATCTTGTCGAAATTTTATTGCAACTCTGGAAGATGCTTAAGGAGACGTGTAAATTTCTCCTCCCATCGTTTTTTTCTCTGATACAACGGGGAGAGCATGATGCACACTCTGAGTTCGAACTCAAGACGTTTAAGTTGTGAGTCGTCTATGTAGCTCGTTGTGCAGGATAGTTGACATTTTATAAACTCTTTTTGACAGATCTTGATATCACATTTTCGATAGTAAGGTTTCTTTTTTGTTTACAATAATTCGTCCCCTTTGAGAGAATGGACTTTTGTTTCTCTCAACAAGGCCTGACTGAATCGGTTATCAATCATTATGAAAAGAAAGAAACAAGTACTATATATATAATGATGGGATCGTATTCTCCCACCAGTGATACTGTCAACTCATGTTTGATCATTTTTTTCGGGAGCATAATAATAATAATGTTTTGATACTTTTAAAAATTCTTTAAAAAAAAAATAAATTAAACTAATGATACCGAAGAGCAATGGATGAACATGGATCCGGTTTATATATATAATGATAGTGATTCTTGATTTAAAGCAAAAAAAAAGGCAGCAATATCTCTCTCACGCAGACACATATATATGTATATATTATATAAATGTATACATACATATGTGTGTGGGAGTGTGTGTAGGTGCCTCTAATATGTTAGTCATACTCTTACAAATCTAAACCTTTTAATTACAACAACAACAACTAAGCCTTTTCCCATACTAGACGGGGTCGGCTACATGGATTCTTTGTTTCCACATATCCCTATCGTGTGCCATGTTAGCAGTTAACTCCCAATAAGCTAGATCATTCTTTATTGTTTCTTTCCAACACTTTTGTGGTCGTCCTCTACCTCTTTTAATACTTTCTAAATTTAGTTTTTCTAACCTTCTTACAGGTTCTTCTTTTGATCTTCTTTCTATATTTCCAAACCATCTTAAACGATGTTCTCTCATTTTATCCTCTATTGGTGCCACTCCTAATTTGTTTCTAATAACCTCATTATGTATATGGTCTTTTTTTGTATGACCACTCATCCATCTCAACATCTTCATTTCTGTCACATCTTTTGTACATGTTGATGATTAACTGCCCAACACTCAGAACCATAAAACATGGCAGGCCTAATTGCTGCTCTATAATATTTACCTTTTAATTTTAATGGTATCTTCTTATCACAAAGAATACCGGATGCTCCTCTCCATTTTAACCAACCAGCATTAATTCTATGTGTAACATCTCCATCAATTCTTCTGTCACTTTGAAAAATTGACTCTAGGTATTTAAAACTTTTCTTTTGGGGAATGCAATGTGTGTCAATTTTAATTTCTATGTCCTCTAAAGTAACCAAATGATCAAACTTACATTCAATATATTCTGTCTTTGTTCTACTAAGTCGGAGGCCTTTGTTTTATAATGTTTCTCTCCATAGTTCCAATTTTCTATTAACTTTTTCCTTAGACTCCTCCACTAATACAATGTCATCTGCAAATAACATACACCAAGGTACTTCATCTTGAATATGTTTTGTTAACTCATCCATCACCATTATAAGTAAGTATGGACTTAAAGTTGATCCTTGATGTAACCCAATATTAACTTCAAAGAAGTTTGTCGTTCCTTCATGAGTCCTCACACATGTTTTTGCACCATCATACATGTCTCTTACAAGGTTAATATATGTCAATGGGATACATCTTTTTTCCAAAGTTCTCCAAAGAACCTCCCTCGGTACCCTATCATAAGCTTTTTCTAGATCAATAAATATCATGTGAAGGTCTTTCTTTTTTGCTCTAAAATATTCTATAAAACGTCTCAAAAGGTGAATCGCTTCAATAGTAGATCTGCCTGGCATGAATCCAAATTGGTTCTCTGTTGTACTTGATACTTGTCTTAACCTACGTTCGATAATTCTTTCCCATAATTTCATAGTATGACTCATTAACTTGATACCTTGATAATTCGCACAATTTTGAATGTCTCCCTTGTTCTTATATACGGGTATAAGTGTACTTGCTCTCCATTCCTCAAGCATCTTTTGGTTTTTCCATATTTCATTAAATAGTCTTGTGAGCCAAGTGATTCCTATTTCTCCTAGTATTTTCCAAACTTCTATAGGAATATTATCTGGTCCTACCGATTTACCACTCTTCATATGTTTAAGAGCCTCTTTGACTTCATTCTTTTGAATATGTCGGTAGAAATTGTGGTTTATATACTTTTATGACTTGGCTAAATCTCCTAAACTAATACTAACATCTTTATTTTCATTAAAAAGATTATAAAAATAGTTTTTCCATCTATTTCTTATATCATCATTTGCCACTAGAATTTTTTCATCCTCGTGTTTTATGCATCTAACATAATTAAGATCTTTAGTTTTCTTATCTCTAGCCCTAGCTATCCTAAAAATATCTCTTTCACCCTCTTTTGAGTTGAGTTTTTTATATAAGTCCTCTCAAATCTTAGTTTTTGCTTCACTAACGGCCTTTTTTGCTTCCTTCTTTGCTTTCTTATAAGCTTCTAAAGTTTCACTAGTTTTCTTAGCATAATGTAATTTGTAACATGCCCTCTTTGCCTTGATTTTATTTTGTATTACTTCACTCCACCACCAAGCTTTTTTTTATGCCGGTACACCTCCCTTAGATACCCCTAACACATCTTTCGCTACTTTCCTAATATGTATAGCCATATTGTTCCACATATCAGAGGGTGTGCCAACATAATTCCAAACATCTCCTTGAAGGACTTTCTGTTTAAATATATCTTCTTTCTCGCTTTTGAGGTTCCACCATTTAGTCTGAATAGCTCGATGCACTCTTTTCTTCTTTGTCCATTTTTTTATTTGTAAATCCATAACTAAAAGTCGATGTTGGGTGGTTAAGCTTTCTCCTGAAATTACCTTACAATCTTTACAACACACTCTATCTTTTTTTCTACAAATAAAGTAATCAATTTGTGTTTGTAATAAGCCACTCTTATAAGTAATTAAATGTTCATCTCATTTTTTGAAGATTGTATTGACTATAAAGAGATCAAATGACATAGCAAAATTTAAAATCTCCCTACCTTTCTCGTTTATATCCCCAAAACCAAAGTTTCCATGAATCCCTTGATATCCTAATGCCTCTTTACCGACATGTCCATTTAAATCTCCTCCTAAACAAATCATCTCCCTTTGTGGAATCTTTTGAAACACCTTATCTAACTCTTCCCAAAAAACTGTCTTTATACTATCTTCTAGTCCTACTTGGGGTGCGTAAGCACAAACTATATTCAAAACCTCTGCTCCTAACACTAATTTTAATGTCATGATTCGGTCACCATATCGTTGTATGTCTACTACACTCTCCTTTAAATCTTTATTTATGATAATACCAACTCCGTTTCGAGCCTTTTCTTTACCTGAGTACCATAATTTAAAACCTGTATCCTCTATCTCCTTTGCTTTTTCTCCAACCCATTTTGTCTCTTATAAACATAGAATATGAATCTTTCTCCGAATCATAGTATCTACCACCTCCATTAGCTTACCCGATAATGTTCCGATATTCCAAGAACCAATATGAATCTTATTATCTAGGACTAGCTTCCTTACCCCCCGCATCCGTCCATAATCAAAATGCGAAGACCCTCTTTGAAAATTTTTCACTACATTCGGCCGGCAATGTAGCGGGACTAACTTCTTTACCCACACCCGTCCATGATGTGGGAACCCTCTCTTCAATTGATTCATTACATTCGGGCGAAAATGTAGTGGCCCTTGCTTACTTCTTACTGCATTCGGGCTCTGCAGCACGTCGCTAGGCGGGGATGTCCCAAAGCAATGCTTATAATTTTTGTAATCCATGTTGTAGAAATCCGACGAAGTTTTACGTTGGCTGTCGGAAGCCTAACACAACCCTCCTCCTTTATCCGGGCTTGGGACCGGCAATGCAAGGGTGATCCCTTACATGGGCGGAGTTAAATCTCAACCTTTTAATTAAGAAAATATATTGTTGAAATAAAAAGCCAAAGTATGTATATACATATACATAAATATAGTGGTAAATACATAATAATTTTGGTACATAATCTTGCATAATCATTTTAATCATTCGATCTTTGAGATCAAAGGTAAAGATTCAAATCACTTTGCATTTAATGTTTTAAAGGTAAAGATTAAAAATATAGTGATGTTTTAAAGTTAAATCTCGATTGTTGATGTCAAAGATCATGCAATGGAGATAGTTAAGTAAGATGCAAATTTAAACATTACGTAGCTACCACTCTTTATATGTAATCTTTTTGTACGTGGTACTTTTTTGTTTTTTTTTTATCTAAATCATTATTTCCATGATCATATGGTAGGAATTTGTAAAGATAAACAAGTATATAACATAATGACAAACATATTTGGTTTTCTTATCTCAGTCACATATTTGGTTGAAACTTATTAGGATAGGCAAACATAAAGCATATTAGCCTTTTCCTCTCTTTTTTCTTACTAATTCGCTCTGGTAAGTGTGGGTACTATGTTTATTATAGGAGGAGAGAGATACAAGACCCACACTTTCTATCGTCCATAAGAGGCAACAATGTATAAATCATTCCCTTTTTTTTTTACAAGAGGATGCCGAAGCCCAACACACACACACACATGCATCCTCTCGTAGTAGAACTCCTGCCAGCAGCAACGGTGCTAGAGCATCCAACGCTCCGGGTGAATGTATAAATGCATTTTTACACTAATTAAAACGTAACCATACTAAAATTAGCATTCTTGTATTTTTTGAACTATGAAACAGCAGAGTCCCAGTGCCAACTTGTTCGCTAAATGTATAGAGTGAAATAATTAGAAAGAAAATGATGAACAGACTCATATTTCTTTGGATCCAAATAGGACTTGGTGCGGGTCCGACTTTAGGAAACTCAAGATATATAGAACTGAACCCGAACCTGTTGAATTTACATATCGCAAAACATAATATTATAATTCATTCTTTTATAATTTAATGTGAAACTATGGATCTTATGGGGCTCTTGGATTGCATTTGGGTTATTCGCAAGTTGTTATAAACCAAAGTCATTCATACCTTCTGTATATAGGTGCGATATGAGTAACTAAAAGTCTTCTTTTCTTGTCTAAGTTGATTCAAGCTCTAATGAGAAAGGACGACGGTTGTGTTGACAATCAGTATAAAACTTTATCTGAATTCTAATTGAAATGGGCGTGGCAGTGACAATCAATGAGAAAAACCTGTCCCACTATCGGGCGTGGAAGGGTAGGATTTAAGTTTAACCTATATATATATATATATATTATCAATTGCTAAAAATGATATGAATATCACACTTTACGTTTTATGTAAAATATATGACATTAATTGACTTTTTTTTTAAAGTATTTTTTTATAGGTTGAAATAGAGCAGGACGGGTTATAGTAGAGTGGGTAAGGAACAGGTGCAGGATTTGATCCCCAAGACCCACTGCCAGGGCAGGGTGGGGGTCTAATAATGGGTTTCCAATGTGGGACGGGTGAAGGGCGGGGTGAAAACCCACCCAAGCCCACCCCATTGCCATCCCTAACTACAAGTCCAAATCTACTGCGACAAGTTGGTTGGTGGAAATAAGAACCTCTAACCCATGGCATGATTCTGATGGTTACCAAACACCAACCATTTTGTTCTCACTTGGCCGAGCCCGGTGAGGTTTGCGAGCTAAGTAGCTGATGGCAATTAATGCTGCTCCACCTAAAAGAGGGTCCCCAACTTTGCCCCAAGTGCTGTCCTCAGTCTGTTAAAGACTGCAGCAATGCAACCAAAGATTTCGCCCCACTAGCCGGATCTTGTTCGTCCCTCGCCAATGAATCCAGAATTTTATTTATTCCTACTAATTAACCAGTATTTTCTTTTTCTTTTTATTTCCTCCATTTTTTTTAGATTTTTCCCATATTCATCCCTTTATTTTCTAGCCATTTATAAGTCTGTTCCTCTCTTGGCTAATTTAAAATAGAGTTATTCCTTTTTTAAAAACTAACAATTTACAATTTTTTTTGTATTTGTAGAATTTGGGAGGCTGAAGCCTGGTATGCATGCCCTAGATGTCAAACTCATGACCTTTACCTTAACACTAGCAATGTAGTTTTTTTATGCTACTAAAACGTAAAGTAGGAGGATAAATGTGAAGAAATTTTTTCATCCTAGAGTTAAAAAGAAATGGAAGTTGATGTCAAAGGACAAGAATCTACCTTGGCTGGTGCACCTAGCAACGGCAGGACACCCTACTGCCATTGCGGTTGGTGGAGAGCTCGTCTCCCAAAAGGTGGTGTGTGTGTGAGATAGGCTTTGGCCTTCCGTTGTAACCAAAAGAAAAACTTGGCCAGCCATTCTTTTGAGATAATTAGAAGCACATTATCTTCCTCAACCAAACTAGATTAACCAATATAAATCAAATTGATGGGGACTCTCATTCTCTCTTGTTAGTTGAATATCACCCTGCTGTTCTTGTTGGTAGTGGCTCCCATCTTGCTTTTGTCAAGTGCTAACGATTAAAATGACCAAAAGTTTGATCCTGGCAGCTTTCCCAACAAACCAATTGCACAATCTTGTTGATCAAATTTTAGTCAATAGAATTTGGGTTTCGAGCCAATAAAATCCGATGCTATTAAGTTTTTTTTAAAATGCAAAGGACAAAAGATCACTCTTTACAGAGACCTATCAATACAACATATATACATCTATGACAAAACTCGTATATACACTAGACAAGAACAACACAATTAAGTATCTATCTGTATCTTCTTGTATTTAAATCCAACAGTATTGGGGATTTTTTTGAGATTTTAAATTCTTCGGCTGAGATAGAACCCATCTTAGCCAAAAGGTCTTCTCCTCTATTTGCTTGCTTAGGTTTATGGCTATCATGCACATCGCAGAATTGGACTAATAGTGTTTTGATATTGCTTAGTTTCTGCAAAAAATGAAGCTGGAATGTAACTGCTTTTTACTCTTTATTTACAAATAAAACAAGTGTTTAGCTGTGCATCATGATAAGGTGATAGAGAAGCTTATTGATATTGAATTAGAGGCATATATTTTGTGTTCATACTTAAAAGATTTAGAAAATCATTTATCCTCTGTTAGATGTCGATACTGGGACAAATAAATTATTAATAGCATAGATGGGATTGCCTGAACACTTTGCAGTTAGAAACCCTATTAATTGATTTAAAGTCAATGGGAGTATGTAGATTTTCTTTGAAAGGGAAGCAAAGCTCGACTTGACTTGTTAAGAAAATGCTTCACTCAAGCTCGAACTTCATCAAGCTTCAATCTTTTAAACTCAGCTTCAAGCTCAGGTGGTGTTCAAACAATTCATGTTTGGCTTATTGGGCTTGGTGCAACCAACATTGACTCGACTAAACTCGATTCACTTGCAACTGTGAGGAGAACGTTCTTGAGATAGATGGAGAAGGAAGATCGTATTTTGGAAATAGCTACAAAAGGGAGGACGAAGTCGAGAAGAAGAACACTCTTTTCACCACAGATTGAGTTGATGGGGAGCAGAGAGAGAGAGAGAGAGGGTGTGTGATAGGAACAGAGTGGTTCTTTGCCAAAACGAGAGAGTACAAGAGGGTTGGTATCATCAGTCCACCCATCTCTCACCCTCATTATTTTTATATTTTTAATCTTCCTGAAACTTTAATTGGAGAATTAAAAAATGCCTCGGAGCGGAAAAAGAAAAAGAGAAAAAATAGAAAATGACAGAAACACCTCCTCTCTTCGTCTTCGTCTTCAGTGTCACAGTGTTTTTTTCTCCGACGCTTTTTTCGCTCTTGCCTTCCTTCGGTTTTAGCCCCAAATAATGACAATGCAGTCATCTTCTCGCTAAAAACCGAACGCCACCATCGACTCTTCCCTTCTCTCATCATTTTCCTTTTTTTTCATCATTTCCCTCTTTTTCGCATCCAGCTTCGAGGAAGAGATGAGGAGACATGGATGGCAGCTCCCTTATCACCCTCTTCAGGTTTGGCTCCAATGCCAACAAGCCTAATAGGAAGATTGTTGCCTATCTGATATCGTTTCTTGCGTTAAATCTTGCTTCTTAATGTTCTTTCTTGATGAATGAATGAAGCATTTCCTTTTGTCTTTTAGGTGGTTGCCGTGGCTGTTTTTCTGGCTCTGGGGTTCGCATTCTATGTTTTCTTTGTGCCCTTTGTTGGCGGGAAGCCGTTCCAGTACGTGGTCATGGGCCTCTACACTCCTCTGGTATAGCTAAGTTTTCGCTCTCCGTCCTTTTTTTCTTTCATTTTGAAGCAGAGTGGATTCTCTCTCCCTATGGTTCTGCTTCGTGTTTTCTCGCCATCGCTGTCTTGAGGGTTTCTTTGTTCTTCTGTTGTATGTAATGTGTATGTTGGTAGATTGATGATTTCGTGGGTTCCGTCGGTTTTGACTTGTTATTAGTAGATCCGTGCTATTAATGGAGTGGATGATTCGTTATTCTGGGGAAGCCGCTTCTGCTGCGGGGATGTAATGGAAATTGACCAAGTGCATGCCGGAACTTGGTCAGCTGAAAACATGAAGGGGGCGGCAGCATTTTTTTCTTTCTTTTTGTTGTTATTATGAAGAAGTCGAGTATTTGTTTTCTGTTTTCTCTTGTTTGTTGGTACCCAAATCTTTTCATTTTAGCTGGTGCTTTTGTTGGCTCCTGTAGTTTTTTATTAGTGGAGGTATCCATGAATCCTGGTTTCAATTAGTGTCTAGGAGTATAATGTGCCTGTCTTTGCGTTTTGCATGTGCTCTACTGGAGCTTCCTTTTGGTAGTTGAGTTTCGATTTCCTCTTCGCTACTGTGGCCCTGATTGGTTCCTTCTCCTGCTTCCTCTTTTGTTGTTTCAGTTGGTTGTTGCCATCAGATGACCAGATTCTGACGTGATTTATGTGTTCCCTAAAAGTTCTCTAGCTGGCGAGTCATGCATAAAAGACTTCTCTATAAGATGCATCTTCCTCTTCGACAGTGTTTGTGAAACTTCAGGCTAGGTGTGAAATGCCTGAACCCTCTCAAACGGCAAGGAGAATGTACCACCTTGAAGTGGAAATAATTGCTAGGAATTTAGAATATGGTATAAATAAAATTTGTGGAATTATACCTGTAGAACCCACTTAGACTTAAGTGTAAAGAATTACAGCTATTGCCCTAACAATAGCTTGCCTCGATGATTTTAGTTGCTAGTTTTAAGGGGAACAGACTATAGACACATCCTTATCAAATAGTTGTAGATGGTTTTTACAATAACAACAACAATTAAGCCTTTTCCCTTACTAGATGGGGTCAACTACATGGATTCTTTGTTTCTATAGAGTTCGATCATGTTCGATGCTAACATTTAACTCAACATAAGGTAGATAATTCTTTAAGCATAGCAGATCGAATTGCTGCTTTATATATTTATTTTTCAACTTTAGCGGTATCTTCTTATCTATGTGTAACATTTCCATCAATTTTTCCATGAAAAATGAAGTCATTGCATCTCATCCCTTAATAAGTTTCAATATGCTGTTATTTTTTTCAATAATGCCTATTTCTAAATGTTCTATGCTCAAGCATCTTACATCTTTCTTTTTAGTAGTGAAGTTGTCTTGGAGTCCTTTTACAGTGTCTTTTAGATATACCATGCATTCATTATCAGTCATTTTCTTTTTCTTTTGCTTCTTGCCACATAAATAAGAAAATGTTAAAGAGAAACTGTTGACCTGCAGGTTGTATCCGTTTTTGTCCTATACATATGGTCTGCAGCAACTGATCCTGCAGATCCGGGAGTGTTCAAGTCAAAGACGTATTTGAGATTTTGCAATAGTAAAAAGCACTCTATTCTCAAAGAAACAAAGTCTGGCATTGTGTCTTCCATGCCAAAGAATGATGTGAACGCCATTACTGTTAAAGCTTGTGAGAAAGCACCGGATAAGATTATAGACATGGATAACACGGAGAACAATTTGTGTAGTGAAGTGGAGAGCAAGACTAAGTTCTTTCAAGTTCTGTCTATTTGCTTTGCCTTGTCAACATGGTGTCCCTCGGCATTAGTTCAAAGCCTGTCTTGTTCAAACGAGCAATCTTCAGAACCACAAACAAGTGAAGATGGCATGTTTTACTGCAGCCTTTGCAAAGTAGAGGTATGCAGCTGGAGCAATAGGAATACAGTTCCAATTACTAAGTGATGAGTCCTTTTCTTTAGGGACTAATGAGTTAGGTTGAAAACATTGTACTTTTTTGGGTGTTGGTCTACACGTACGCTATCACAGAATCATCATTGTTCTTTATGAATACTATGAGGATCCAATGTTACTGGAGGAAATTCCTGCATATCATTTAAATGGGGGCTTTAAATCATTTCACTTATGTCTTTGTCTATTTCAGGTCAGTTTTGGGAAATTGATAGCAGTCTATTACAGCATGTTGATGCATGACGAAATGATTTTTGCACGTTGTTAATTTTTGATATACTTGATTCCTTTATGTGTATTTCACTGCCTCCCAGTTTTCATTTCTAGATCCTTTAAGCAACAACCATGGTTGGAACCATAATATTCTAGTGTAAGAAAAGTTCATATAATGCACTTGCTGCTTCTGGTCTAAGCGGTAAACTGACATCTAAATTATGTCAGGAAAAACATATAAGGGAGCAGTCACATGAATTTTCAAGCTTCCCTGTTCAATTTGCAAGTGCTCACATACCGATGTCTGGAAATGTGGACTATTGTTGCTGGAGTGCTACCTGAATGTTTCTCTTTCAGCATGCTGCCAGTAACTTCATTTCTTTGCTGAGAATCAGGCCTTCAATACTAATAATGGTTGCATTAGCTAATAGCCATGTTTAAATTTCTTCGTGCAGTGCACCAATAGAGGATAAAATGAGAGAATATCATTTAAGGTGGTTTGGACATATAGAAAGAAAATCAAAAGAAGAACGTGTAAGAAGGTATGAAAAACTAGATTTTGAAAGTATTAAAAGAAGTAGAGGACGACCACAAAAGTGTGGGAAAGAAACAATAAAAAACGATCTAGCTTATTGTGAGTTAACTGCTAACATGCCACATGATAGGGCTCTGTTGAAACAAAGAATCCATGTAGCCACCCCTTCTTGTATGGAAAAAGGCTTAGTTGTTGTTGTTGTTTAGTGCTGTTCTTTTACATAATTTCCAAAATGGTGAAACTTTCAGTCAACAAAAGTCTATTTTCCTGTCTTTGGATATGCAAACATTCTCCTAGAAACCATTTCAGCATACACCCTCCAAATGTAGATGCTGAAGATATGCTCAAGTAGCTGATCATGATATAGCAAATTAAGGATACTTGAACATTCCAAAACTAGTTCTTTCTTGGGGAATGTAAACAATACCCCCATTGCTGCTGTTAGCTGGTATTCATATAATTTGGAAGCTAAGGGGTCCAAGTGGGATTTGAAAATGTCGAGTGGATGCAAAATCTTCACTATAAAATGTGTATGAACACTATCAATTGCTATATATGGTTCACTGTTTGATTTTGTGAAAGCGGTATCCTACTTGCATGTTTTAATGCATTTCAATTTCACGAAGAGCCACACTTTTTCATTCTCAATAGTGCATGGTTCACAATTATTTGTGTCATAGTACTTGTCCTAATCTACTTTATCTCTTTCAGGTTTTCAAATACAGTAAGCACTGTAGGGTTTGTGACAAGTGTGTTGATAGATTTGATCATCATTGTCGGGTAATAACAAGGAGTTGCTGTTTCGGAGTGCTATTTCCCCCTAACCTTCAGCTCTCTCGCACACACACACACAGAGCACTCTAATACTATTTTAGTTTTTGTTTGTAGTGGCTTAACAACTGCATAGGGAGGAAAAATTATAGGCGGTTTTTCACCCTCATGATGTCGGCTCTTCTGTTGGTAAGTTGAGCATTTCTGTTTGTTTCATTTGATTGGAGCAGTAGGAAAGCTGAGAGCAGATGCACCCGCCACCTGTGTGTTGTCATTACTTGTTTGACCTGCCCTTTGTTCTATGCCCTTAAATCTTCCCATCTGTAGAGCACCTATTTGATAGTGACCTAACCGTTAGTCTCAAAAACAAAAAGTTGACTCAAGCTCCAAGTCTCTTATCCAGTAGACTGTGAGGACCGAATCCAAGGATCCAGCTGCATGCGCTTCAGTATGCAGTTGATTTTGTGTCCTTTTCATTTCATCGATTATTGACAGGTATCAATGGTTTGACGACCTTGGGCTTGAGCTTGCAGCTTATAGTACAGTTGTCAACTGGGATCCTCGTACTGATTTGCTGCTTCCTTGAGAGAAAGCGATTCACTGTGGAGATAGTCGCAAAGTTAGGGAGCAGTTTCTCGTTGGTTCCTTTTGTTATTGTCGTGGTGAGCTTGCTTTCTTCTTTTATCAATTTTGTTTTTTAAGCATTTGATCATTCACAACTTATCTCTGTGACTTCTTCCACTGAAACATATATTCTTCTCAGGCGTCTTGCACTTTCTTGGCCATCCTTGCTACCCTGCCACTGGCACAACTTTTTTGCTTTCATGTGCTTCTTATTAAAAAGGTTTGTGCTACTTGTGAAAAAGTTTTGCGCTTCTCATCTTTATTTTTCTTGGATGGTTTAAGGTTCTATCTAATCATTCTGAAGAGTTGAGTAAGTCCAAGACATGGTTCATTGTCCACTGATCTTTCGACTTAACATAGTTGGTAGTGTGTGTGCTTTCTTTTCTTCTGTTTTTAACCATTTCTTTTGACATCATGATCATACTTGTCTGGATCCATATGACACGGAAGGCACCATGTCATTCTCAAACATCTTACGTAATCCTTTTTCAGTAACACAAGCAACTGCAAATATGGCTCATATTTTCCACATGCGTACTGACATGCTATATGTGACATGGGTGTGAAAATATGCCTTTTTCTTTCAGGGACCTTTCACTTCTTATCTTGTGTTAATTTGAAATTACTTCTTTCCACTGATATCCACATGAGGAAGATTTTGGTAGTCCACTTTAACGAAGAAGCAAAATATTGTAGCAGGAAATTATTGTGCCAGGGATTTATTTAGGTGCCTAAGTCCCAGTTTCAAGCAAACGGGCATGGTGTAGTGGTACGGAGTAAAGACTACGCCTTATAATTCCGTGATAAGTATGTAATTGACAATTTCAAATCTAGATAAATAATTTGAATTGGGAACCACCTTATTTTAGGTAAGAGCACCATAGGCAATACTGCACTTCTCATTATCAAAATATATGCGCTACAGTTGGGATGAAAACTAAATATAATCTTTGATGTTTATAATTCATTGAGAATCAAAAGGGAAGGGAGAAAAGGGAGTCCTTTTTTATGGAAATGAATGACTCTAAGTAGACTGAAGCATATTACATCTTAGTGCTTGCGTCAGTCTTTGGTTGCTTTCATTCCAATTGTATATGCAAGCTACAAGGAAGTAAATGTAGGTGTGGAAACGTAATAGGAGTCCAGTAAAGGCTTCCAATGAGTGCACGGGTAAATTGTCCAGTCACATGTATAAACGTGGAATAGACAATATCTGCTTAAGGTCAACCTGTAAATAAAATCTTCATGACAATGAATAACTTAATTGACACAAAAAATAGGCCTCCATGTAGTTTTGTCTTGATTTACAACTCAAAATTTCGTTGACAAGCATCCCATATTTTGGCTCGCTGAAGAGTCCCTGTTACCATGGGGCCGCAAGTAGTGAGAGCAAATACTGTACCATAGTATGGTTTGCTTCCATAATATAGACGTAAGATGAATATGTTTATTGTGATTTGCGACTGTTGATATAATTAAAAGAAAATGGTGGATGAAGTTCATCTTCAAACTCCACTCAAGTAGTGACCAGACCATTGTTTGAGGGTATCAAGTTTCCATTCACCCGCTTCTTTTCTAAATCGTGTATAGTAATTAAATTACCTCTGAACCTAATTGGTTTGAACCCACACAGGGACAACCAGCCTAAGCCTGCATTTGGGTACTAAATATTGATAATGAATGTGACACGTTGGAGATGGTGCTAACCTTAACTGCTTGCAGCAACTCATGTTGGTGGTATAAACCGTCTGCTATCTAGTGTGCATATCTTATATACTGGCCAGTGGTCAATATCATTTCTCCACAAATTCTTCAAGGTTCTTCCACAATATCTTTGAGAAATGGCGCTTCTGAGAAGGAACTTTGATAGTTTAGAAATTTCAAGTATGTGAAGAATACAAAAGACAAGAAACAACAGCTATCTAACATTATTTCTCTTATGGAGATATTAAATAGGCACCAAAATCTCAAAAGAATTCTTAAGCGTGGAAATCCTCCATACTCTATGGGTTCTTCTCTTGTGTACTATCATTTCTTTTTCGTTTGTTTTGGTGCACTTTCACTGTGTTTATCCGAGTTTGTACGTAACATTCTCTATTTTACTTGCCATGTTATACTTGTGGATATTTCCTGAAATTTGATAGGGGATCAGCACCTACGATTATATCATAGCCTTGAGAGAGCAGGAACAACTGGGCGTGGGAGATCAGCAGAGTGCACAGATGTCTCCAGTTAGTTCACTTACTGGACTAAGCAGTGTTAGCTCCTTTAATACTTACCATCGTGGTGCTTGGTGTACCCCACCACGCCTGTTTCTTGATGATCAGGTAAGTAGCTTTAGAAGCTCTCTATTTTCTTTTCTTTTCCGGTCAAGGTCTCAGTTCTTGACATATTTCCTGGTTCTTTAGTTGCTGGTACAAATTAGGAGGAAAAGTTACTGCCTTCTGGGCTTGCTTTTCTTTTAATTAGAGTTGCTGAAGTCATCACAAGTTACACACTGAGCCTTTCGGGCTGTTTGGTTTCTCTTGGAAGCTTTTTGCCTTTTAGTATTGTAAAGATTCAATTGTCCAACAACAACAACAACAACAACTAAGCCTTTTCCCATACTAGACGGGGTCGGCTACATGGATTCTTTGTTTCCACAGATCCCTATCTTGTGCCATGTTAGCAGTTAACTCCCAATAAGCTAGATCATTCTTTATTGTTTCTTTCCAACACTTTTGTGGTCGTCCTCTACCTCTTTTAATACTTTCTAAATTTAGTTTTTCTAACCTTCTTACAGGTTCTTCTTTTGATCTTCTTTCTATATGTCTAAACCGTCGTAAACGATGTTCTCTCATTTTATCCTCTATTGGTGCCACTCCTAATTTGTTTCTAATAACCTCATTATGTATACGGTCTTTTCTTGTATGACCACTCATCCATCTCAACATCTTCATTTCTGTCACAGATATCTTTTGTACATGTTGATGATTAACTGCCCAAAACTTAGAACCATAAAACATGGCAGGTCTAATTGTTGCTCTATAATATTAACCTTTTAACTTTAATGGTATCTTCTTATCACAAAGAATACCGGATGCTCCTCTCCATTTTAACCAACGAGCATTAATTTTATGTGTAACATCTCCATCAGTTCTTCCATCACTCTGAAAAATTGACCTTAGGTATTTAAAACTTTCCTTTTGGGGAATGCAATGTGTGCCAATTTTAATTTCCATGTCCTCTGAAGTAACCAAATGATCAAACTTACATTCCATATATTCTGTCTTTGTTCTACTAAGTCGGAGGCCTTTGCTTTCTAATGTTTCTCTCCATAGTTCCAATTTTCTATTAACTTTTTCCTTAGACTCCTCCACTAATACAATGTCATCTGCAAATAACATACACCAAGGTACTTCATCTTGAATATGTTTTGTTAACTCATCCATCCCCATTATAAATAAGTATGGACTTAAAGTTGATCCTTGATGTAACCCAATATTAACTTCAAAGAAGTAAATCGTTCCTTCATGAGTCCTCACACATGTTTTTACACCATCATATATGTCTCTTATAAGGTTAATATATGTCAATGGGATACCTCTTTTTTCCAAAGTTCTCCAAAGAACCTCCCTCGGTACCCTATCATAAGTTTTTTCTAGATCAATAAATACCATGTGAGGGTCTTTCTTTTTTTCTCTAAAATGTTCTATAAGACGTCTCAAAAGGTGAATCGCTTCAATAGTAGATCTGCCTGGCATTAATCCAAATTGGTTCTCTGTTGTACTTGATACTTGTCTTAACCTACGTTCGATAATTCTTTCCCATAATTTCATAGTATGACTCATTAACTTGATACCTCGATAATTCGCACAATTTTGAATGTCTCCCTTGTTCTTATATATGGGTATAAGTGTACTTGCTCTCCATTCCTCGGGCATCTTTTGGTTTTTCCATATTTCATTAAATAGTCTTGTGAGCCAAGTGATTCCTATTTCTCCTAATATTTTCCAAACTTCTATAGTAATATTATCTGGTCCTACTGATTTACCACTCTTAATATGTTTAAGAGCCTCTTTGACTTCATTCTTTTGAATACGTCGGTAGAAATTGTGGTTTATATACTTTTTTGACTTGGCTAAATCTCCTAAACTAATACTAATATCTTTATTTTCATTAAAAAGATTATAAAAATAGTTTTTCCATCTATTTCTTATATCATCATTTGCCACTAGAATTTTTTCATCCTCGTCTTTTATGCATCTAACATAATTAAGATCTTTAGTTTTCTTATCTCTAGCTCTAGCTATCCTAAAAATATCTCTTTCACCCTCTTTTGAGTTGAGTTTTTTATATAAGTCATCCCAAATCTTAGCTTTTGCTTCACTAACGGCCTTTTTCGCTTCCTTCTTTGCTTTCTTCTAAAGTTTCACTAGTTTTCTTAGCATAATGTAATTTGTAACATCCCTCTTTGCCTTGATTTTATTTTGTACTACTTCACTCCACACCAAGCTTCTTTTTGTGCTGGTACACACCTCCTTTAGATACCCCTAACACATCTTTCGCCACTTTCCTAATATGTATAGCCATATTGTTCCACATATCACAGGCTGTGCCAACATAATTCCAAACATCTTCTTGAAGGACTTTCTGTTTAAATATATCTTCTTTCTCGCTTTTGAGGTTCCACTATTTAGTCTGAATAGCTCGATGCACTCTTTTCTTCTTTGTCTATTTTTTTATTTATAAATCCATAACTAAAAGTCGATGTTGGGTGGTTAAGCTTTCTCCTGGAATTACCTTACAATCTTTACATCACGCTCTATCTTTCTTTCTACAAATAAAGTAATCAATTTATGTTTGTGATAAGCTACTCTTATAAGTAATTAAATGTTCATCTCGTTTTTTGAAGATTGTATTGACTATAAAGAGATCAAATGACATAGCAAAATTTAAAATCTCCCTACCTTCCTCGTTTATATCCCCAAAACCAAAGTTTCCATGAATCCCTTGATATCCTAATGCCTCTTTACCGACATGTCCATTTAAATCTCCTCCTAAACAAATCATCTCCCTTTGTGGAATCTTTATAGTCAATTGTCCATCTCCAATAAAATATGAATTTATTGCACTAATTGATCGCAACTACTTTGAAACTTTTTCAAAAATATCATCAGTTTCTTCTTAAAAGTACGAAAATGGTTTGTATGAATAAGGTTTCTCACTTGTGGTGGCTAATGCTGCCCAAACTTTAACGTGAACAAGACTCTCTATAGTGTCGTGAGATTAATACTGATCTGTTTGATTGGCTTTTCATGATTCCTTCCAGTTTGATGTTGTTCCAACTGATGCTGTCATATCTTCTTCGAGCAAGAGGGTGCCTTATGACGAACCATCTAACAAGAGACACAATGGGTCGGTGAAAATCAATCCTTGGACGCTAGCACGCTTAAATGCTGAAGAAGTTTCAAAGGCAGCAGCACAAGCCAGGAAGAAGTCTAAAATCCTACAACCTGTTGGCAAACGTGAGGTGCGTGCTGGATTAGAAACGGAAAGCAGTCTTGGTGCTGGCAGTGATGGGATTGCCTGTAGGTTTGACAGCCGGAGGCGCAACAGCAAGCGAGGCAGGCTCCCCATCGAACCTGCATCACACTTGTCATCTAAAGCATCTGATGATGACCTTATGGTGGCGTGCAATGAGAACGATTCTGTTGCAGAAACTTCTACTAACCTTGCTCCGCTTCAACTCGAGGCAAGGAGTGCTTTCCGTACGAGCCGTGCAATGTCATCTGCAGGAATAATGGCATCTTCTCCTGAGAGTAGCCTGGATTCACCCGATATGCACCCATACCGTGCATCCTCTTCTGGAGTTGAAGATCTGCAAAGAATTGGAGCTCTTGCTGTAGCTGATGCACAGAAAGGTGTTCAACTCTCGAGGTCAACAAGTGATGGATATGAACCATCTGGAGGAGAAGATAGCGACCAAGTCCCACCACGAACACTGCATAGATCATCAAATTGGAACAGCCCCTTGCTTGGTTCTGGTCATCTCAACTCACATGCGTTGAACTTGCATCAAAATGAAGGGCTCACTAAATCCAGACCAGTATCATCTTCTGCCACAGCCAACTATAAGAAGGCTTCCCATGAGTTGTAGCTTGAATTGCATGTAAAAAAATCTCCACAAGGAATATGGTTCTTAATTAGTTGCATGAACACTGGCCTCGATCTGTTCAAGCTGCTTCTGTTGAGGATGCAACATTGTCTCACTGCTGGAAGCTCATGAGAATTCTTAACGTTTCACAGACAAGCGGGTGGAAGGAAAACGCATTCTACTACAGAACTTGCTGAACAGACATGAAAATCTAACATGCAATGTGCTGCTAGTGTACTTTTCAACATCTTGTATTGCTCTTGTATGTATCATTTCCTTCTCACTAGTGGTTCGCTGTCACTCGTGTTCTCTTTTTTTTTTGCTTATCAAAATGTGTTGTACGTGATGAAGTTGATCTTCCTGCTTGGAAGTAAATCTCTTGATGCATTTGTTTGAAAGCTTTTGTGTCAAAAGTTTGTTGTGCTGGAAGAAATGAGAATTGTAGTGGTGATACAAAGACGTGAATCCATGTAGCCGAGTACTAGATTTGGTAAAAGGCTTGGTTTTGGCTTTGGTTTCTCTACAGTGGGCATGAAGAATATTTGTTGGTTTACTAATCACAAATCCGAAAAAAGAGGATACCACCGCAGCCCTGGGACAAAGCAGTGAGATAACTTGCTCTTGATTACGTCTGCCCCGAGAAAGAGTGAGATCGGTCACAGCCCTGGGACCAACATTAAGTTCAGTTTGTCATCTCTAATCCATATGTGATTCTTGACAATAGTCATGTATGACCGTGAGACATTCACTGCCTAAAACCTATCGTGCTTGGGCCCAACTAACATTCTGTAAAAGTGATACCTGCTGTGTCAACATTTCTTTCTGGTTAAGTACATACACCACCGGTATCCGGAAGCCAAAGGACGCCAACTAATCTGGTGCGAGATGTGGGGGTGGGGGGAAGCGCTCCTAGTGCTGGTTTGTTTGCTCTGTTCACAAGACTTGAATTCGAGACCTTGCTCAAGGGGAACAAGCTACAGGACGAGCAATATTGTCACCAATGGTTTTGGAATGCAGCTTTTTATAAGATCTAGATAATTATCCTCTTATAAATAAAGATTTAAAGGATAGTGTAGCAGACATACAACAATATGGTGATGGAATCATAACGTTGAAATTAGTGTTATGAGCAAAGGTTTTGAATATAATATGTACTTACGCATTCTAAGTAAGACTAAAAGATAGTGTAAAAGATGGCTTTTTGGGAAGAGTTGGATAAGGTGATTCAAAGAATTCCACAAAAGAAGATATTTGTTTAGGAGACTTAAATGAATATGTCGATAAAGAGGCATTAGGATATCAAGGTACTTATAAAAACTTCGGTTTTGGGGATATAAATGAAGAAGGTAGAGAAATTTTAAATTTTGCTATGCATTTCATCTCTTTATAGTCAATACAATCTTCAAAAAATGAGATGAACATTTAATTACTTATAAGAGTGGCTAATCACAAACACATTGATTACTTTATTTATAGAAAAAAAGATAAAGCGTATTGGAAAGATTAGAAGGTAATTCTAGAAGAAAACTTAACCACCCAACATCGACTTTTAGTTATGGATTTACAAATTAAAAAATGGACAAAGAAGAAAAGAGTCCATCGAGTTATTCGGACTAAATGGTGGAACCTCAAAAGCGAGAAAAAAGATATATTTAAATAAAAAGTCCTTAAAGGAGATGCTTGGAATTATGTTGGTATACCTTGTGATATGTGAAACAATATGGCTATACATATTGGAAAAGTGACAAAAGATGTGTTAGGTGAATCTAAGGAAGGTATACCAACCCAAAAAGAAGCTTGGTGGTGGAGTAAAGTAGTGCAAAATAAAATCAAGGCAAAGAGGGCATGTTACAAATTACATTATGCTAAGAAAACTAGTCAAACTTTAGAGGCTTATAAGAGAGCAAAGAAAGAAGCGGAAAAAACCGTCACTTAAGCAAAAGCTAATATTTGAGAGGATTTACATAAAAAAACTCAACTCAAAAGAGGGTGAAAGAGATATTTTTAGGTTAGCTAGGACTAAAGATAATAAAACTAAAGATCTTAATCTGTTAGATGCATCAAAGACAAGGATGAAAAAATTCTAGTGGCAAATGATGATATAAGAAATAGATAGAAAAACTATTTTTATAAGCTTTTTAATGAAAATAAAGATGTTAGTATTAGCATAGGAGAGTTAGCTAAATTAGAAAAATATATAAACCATAATTTCTATTGATGTATTCAAAATAATGAATTTCAAGAGGCTCTTAAACATATGAACGGTAGTAAATCGGTAGAACCAGACAATATTTTTATAGAAGTTTAGAAAATCCTATGAGAAATGGGAATCACTTGACTTATAAGACTATTTAATGGGATATAGAGAAACCAAAAGATGCTTGAGGAATGAAAAATTAGTACACTTATACCCATATATAAGAACAATGGAGACATTTAGAATTGTGTGAATTATTGTGGTATCAAGTTAACGAGCCATACTATGAAATTGTAGGAAAGAATTATCAAACCTAGGTTAAGACAAATATCGAATATAACAAAGAACCAATTTGGATTCATGCTAGATAGATATATTGTTGAAGCGATTCACCTTTTGAGATGTCTTATGGAACATTTTATAGCAAAAAAGAAAGATCTTCACATGATATTTATTGATATAGAAAGAGCTTTTGATAGGGTACGGAGAGAGGTTTTTTGGAGAACCTTGGAAAAAAATGTATCTTATTGACATAGATAAACCTTATAAGAGACATGTATGATGGTGCAAAAACATGTGTGAGGACTCATGAATGAATGACAAACTTCTTTGAAGTTAATATTGGGTTACATCAAGGATCAACTTTAAGTCCACACTTATTCATAATGGTGATTGATGAGTTAACAAAACATATTCAAGATGAAGTACCTTGGTGTATGTTATTTGCATATGATATTGTGTTAGTGGAGGAGTCGAAGGAAAAAGTTAATAGAGAATTGGAACTATGGAGAGAAACATTAGAAAGTAAAAGCTTCCGACTTAGTAGAATAAAGACAGAATATATGGAATGTAAATTTGATAATTTGGTTATTTCAGAGGACATAGAAATTAAAATTGGCACACATTGCATTCTCAAAAAGAAAGTTTTAAATACCTAGGGTCAATTTTTCAAAGTGATGAAAGAATTGATGATTAATGTGGCTGGTTAAAATGGAGAGGAGCATTATGTATTCTTTGTGATAAGAAGATACCATTAAAGTTAAAAGGTAAATATTATAGAGCAACAATTAGACCTATCATATTTTATGATTATGAATGTTGGGCAATTAATGATCAACATGTACAAAAGATGTGTGAAAGAAATGAAGATGTTGAGATGGATGAGTGGTCATACAAGAAAAGACCGTATACATAATGAGGTTATTAGAAATAAATTATGTGTAACACAAATAGAAGATAAAATTAGAGAATATCGTTTAAAGTGGTTTGGACATATAGAAAGAAGATCAAAAGAAGTACCTTTAAGAAGGTATAAAAAAACTAGATTTTGCAAGCATTAAAAGAGGTAGAGGATGACAATAAAAGTGTTGGAAAAAAACAATAAAGAATGATCTAGCTTATTGTAAGTTAAATGCTAACATGACACATGATAGGGCTATGTGAAAACAAAGAATCCATGTAGCCGACCTTGTCTAGTATGGGAAAAGGCTTAGTTGTTATTGTTGTTGTTGATCAGTTGGAATTGAGAATTTTGGTTCAAGAAATCAGCCAACTGGACGAGCAAAAAGTCTCTTTATTATCTCATTGAATCTTCTAGATATTGAAATTGTTAGCAACCACTTAATTATAAGTTTAATCTTGTTAATTTGGTTCTGAATTTAGATATCGAATATTGAAATTCTTCTATATTGATCCAACCTGGTCCAAAACAACAAAATGAGCAAAAAGATTTAGCTGAATTTGATGGGGTTTAATCTCAAGCTTGGTAGTTCAATAACTCCACTAGCAAGTGAACACGAGCACGTAGTGATAGATAGTGAGAATGAACCACCATCTGATCACTCTTCAGAATAGAGGTTGTGATCACAAGCTTTGCAGTGCAATAACTCCCCTAACAAATGAAGACGAGACTGAAACAGATAAACAAGTTTGGGCTCATTGTATCTTCTATCAAATGAATGAACCAAGCTAGGACCTAGTGATTCAAGTCGCACTAACACTTTTGTGCCTGCTTCGGCAATGTGATGCTTAAAGTCATCGCCATTGAAGCCTTCATTGGTTAGGGATCTTTGCCACCCTTGCAGCTCAAGGCGTCTGCTCAAGTTTTCATCACTGAATTTACTAAATCAACTCTTTTACGGATCATTGATTAAATAAATCGAGTAGAGTCATGCCTAAGATTGCATTGTTGGTCCAGAACTGAAATGAACTGCTTGATACCCATTTACTAGGTAAACTTGATCTACATGAAGCTTATAATGTGTTTGAATGCATGGACATTGTGTCCCGCAGTATGCGATAAGAGCCATATTGATGGAGTCAATAGATAATGCAAACACCACATAAAAGAGGGATCCAAGATCCTGCTAAAATATGTTCTCGGCTCAAAGGCTTCGTTTCTGATTCTATTATCTTTCAGTTTCCGAATTCAACCGGCAGTTGGCTACGAGAACTGAAATTTCAAAGCTCAATCTTTTGTCCAGATTAAGCATTTCGGATGAAGATAGAATATTGGAAAGCAAACCTCCGAACTGAATTCCACATTTACATGCTCCCAACTATTTTAGTCTGTAAACTGGTAGTTGTCTATCTGGCTCCAGCTTGCCAATCCAGATAAAAATCACTAGTTCCAGTCAAGAACACAAGAGAGGATTTAATCAATCTGGCACGACAACAAGAATTGCATGAGACATGTAGTCATCTTCCTTTCAAGTAAATCATCAAAGGATTCTTGTGACTTAGCTTTAAGCTGTGAACTGGGCATCGGAACCGTAAGATCATGCTTGTAAGAGATCCCCTGATGATAGAGGTGGAGGAAATCCCAGCAAATGCAGAATTTTTGTAACCTATGATCTGCTCGCATCGTGCAAGCTTTCCCGCCATCAAAAGCAGAAGGAATCCAAGTACATCTGCTTCTAAGAACGAAGCTTAAACCACACGACCTACCATGAATTTTAAGATATCCAGAGTCTTGTTGCTCATTATCAGCAGTTATCATGGATACCATGAACAGACAATGTACAATTTGAGAACCTTTGGTTACATGAACCAAAACCCAAGCTGCACCGTGTTGTCTGTTCCTCACAAGGCACATCAAAAAGAAGCTCGAAGGTTGATTTTCCAGAAAATTTTATAGGCTATAAATGGCTATTCTGAATGCGTCTTCCCTAAAAATCCATCAGTAAAGTGCGCATTTACACTAAAATCCAATTGTTGGAACAATAGAGGAGACAATGAGACTCATAAGAAGACGAGGACAGCGACTGCAGCTAGGACCTCAAACATTTTTGCGAGAACACAATACCTGCTGGCGGGAGAAAGGCATTCCATTTATAATTTGCACTTCCAAAATAGATCTAGGACCAAGCATGGTGAGAGAATTGGTTGACCTTCAAAGGAATAAACTGGAACTAGTCATCGAGAACAAAATGCAATGGCAGCAAGAAAATTTAGACTGGTTGACCTTCAAAGGAATGAACTGGATCTAGTCATCGAGAACCAAATGGAATGGCAGCAAGAAAATTTAGGTTTCTACTACCAAAACAAAACCAATTTGTAGGTCATATGAAGACTTCCGATGAGAACATACAGCTAATTAAAAGCTTCATGCAAAAGCAGCAGCTTTGAAATTCAAATGAAGTCATAAACAAAACCCTCATACGGAATTGGACTAAACATAACACTGCCCGGTGAATAAAAGAAAATGTCAACTTACAATTTACTAAGATGAAGAAACACACACACACACATACATACGTACATACATATCCATGATTCAGAAACAGGCTAAAGTGTGGTCAACTATTTTGTGTTTCTCATTAACATCATATTTGTAGTTCTCATTAAGATATCATATGGATGACCAGAAAGCAACAATAGCAAAGGAAACAACAGGGATCTCGTTTAATAAACAAGACGACATACTTCGACGCAATTGAACCTCAGAGGCCACATATACAATGAATATACAATAAACTATATTGTTTTTCTCATTAACATCATCAACATATGTAGTTCTCATTATGATATCACATGGATGACCAAAAAGCAACAATAGCAATAAAAACAGAAGTGATCTCGTTAACAAGATAACGTACTTTGATTCAAGTGAGCCTTCGAAGGATACATACAATGAATTTATGCAGACGTCAGCACCAGCTTCAATTGGGCATCCAGCTTGATGACTTCGAATGAGAGTTTCCTCATATACCGAGAAATCAAAAGAATTCTACAGCAGGCACCAGATTTACCGTAAGAATGTCCATAGTAAAAAGCTAGTTCCAAACCAGAGATGCCTTAAACTGTACTGTGTGATCCTTGGTGACTCTAATATTGACAACGATAACTGTATAATAGATCTCATCTACATGAACAAATGAAGCTTTGAATTATTGGTGATATGCAAAATATTTTAAAAAGCTCCCCTGGACGTATTGATTAGAGGGCGCCATAAGGTCATTGTACAACTGTTTGATGTAGAAGATCCTTAATGTAGATGAGATACATTCATTCCACCGTTGGTGATCCCGAGTGTTTCGGGGAGGCTTCCGGCAAGAGACACCCACTCAAAGCGTCCAGAATCTCCAAGGTAGAAGATCTACATGTGAAATAGAAGACGGCACTCATCATGGAATCAACAAGCACAACGAATGAATACATGATTACCAAAAGGGGACCTTCCCACAACCTAGAAGACCCATCACCATAACTCAAAGTCTTCACCCTGTATTCAAACAACCCCTCGACGAAGGTGAGCCCGATCGTCGAACCGAGA
Source organism: Brasenia schreberi (assembly GCA_036023115.1). Lineage (NCBI taxonomy): Eukaryota > Viridiplantae > Streptophyta > Magnoliopsida > Nymphaeales > Cabombaceae > Brasenia > Brasenia schreberi. Next base: position 8,580,374 of record JAYKKT010000072.1, read on the forward strand.
AAGATCAATAATCCGACTTGAGTTTGCCCTTTGATCAAATAAACTGATCGGAGCAAAGCCTGCGGTCCGGAGGCATCCTCTAATACCGAAATCACCGTCCCTAGATTGCAGATAATAATGGTATGCGCGAAAACAACGGAGAAAACAACCAGAAGAGCAAATGCTGGAAAAGTAATCAGATCGGACGGTGCACCCAATATGACGAATGTGTTGCAGACGGTGATCAGAAGCACCATAAACACGGCAACGCAGCTGACCATGAGCAACGAGACCCACAAGTAGGTAATTGCGAGCCGTTTCCAAATCTTTGCGACGACGGCGGAGAATTTTGTAACCGAGAGCTTCCGGCCGGCGTAAGTGCAGGCAACGGAGTAAATAATCGCCGCCTTCGCTATAAGCGAAACCGAGATAGAAAACGGGAAGCAGAAGAGGGAGGAAAGAATGATCTCGGAGAGACGTATACATGATTGCTTCAAGAAGGGGCCGGGAGGGAGGCCGCTGGATCTGGCTACCAACAAGAGTCGGACGCTTAATTTCTTGACAAGCGCCGGGCTAACGAACGCATTAGATAATACGATCACAGAGACGGGAGAGAGGAGCACGGCCGCGATCGTCAGGAAGCCGCCGGCGTTGTACCGGAGAATCCGAATGGTCTCCCGGAGAATCTCGAGAGCGTTCATCGACTGGAACCGCTCGTCGGGGACAAATCCGCAGTCGGAACTCGCATCTTTGGATTCACATCTGGTGGCGCTCCGCTGAATGAGCCGGCGCTCTTCCATCGAATCCCCCTTCGCAACTTCTTCTTCCCGCACACCACAATCGTCCATGGCCTCCTATTCACGGCACGGAAAATCGTTCTCTTTTTCTGCAACAACAGGTTCCAAGAATCATAAACGCTAAACTTTTCAGTGAGATTCGATTCCTATCTTGCAGGATGCATCCCGAAAACTTCGTGGCATTTTCTTTTCCGTTTCATTCCTTCCTCGACTTCCATGTGTTCCGCCTTGCATACCAACGGCAACTGAAAATCAGACCGCGAGAAGAGATCTGAATGAAATGAAATCGTTGTTGACAATTGTAATATCTGAATTGGATCAACTACGGAGAGAGAGAGAGTTGACTTGGCTCGGATACAAGAAATTGAGGAGGATGAGTGAAACTTACGAGGTCGGAGATCGAACACCACATCGGATCGTCCGTCACCCCAAGGGCGAGTTTGTCATGGGAAGGATTTTATCAAAACCCGTCCCACTTTTTCTCAGATATTCCCAGATCAGCTCTTATGTTTTTAATTATGCAATTTCCGTCAAGAGTAAAAATAAAGTGAAATAACAAATGTAGTGGAACGCTTTTTCTTTTAGAATGCAAATTGTTAGATGAGCTCTTATGATAAACTTTTTAATCACTACAATCCAATATGTAGTAATAAATTATAATGTTCAAAATATTTTTGTCTATTATATTCAAATTCATAGCTTCACCAAGAAACATGATTCAGTGGTTCAAGACTGAAAATAAACATTTTCTTGGAGGGATGAATGCAATTGCGAAGGGGTAAAAGCAGTGGAACAGAATTGAAAAGTCTTACGTTTTGTAGTCAAATGCCCGTAATATTGTCCTCAAAAAATGTTTAAGATGCAATCATGAATGTGGGATCCATGAGCTTAATGGACAAAATGGTACACCACGATAATATATATATATATATATATATATATATATATATATATATATATATATATATATATATATATATATATATATATATAGAAAGAGAGAGAGAGATTTACTACTACCTCTCTCTCTATATATATATTACAAACATACTTAGGTACTACATTATAGAAATATTAGACTGTATCAATATTGTACGGTAGAATATAGAGTTATAAATAAATAAAGGCAAAAAAACATATATATATCAATGTGACAGTTGCGTGAGTACCACGGTATCAATGTGACAGTTTGCAATGAAGTTTCCCATCAGTTCTTATATGTTTCTTGGTATTTGATATCTTTATGTGTGAATCGTTGGTTGAATTGCAAATGGAATAGATTTTGATTTAAAGAATATTACATGCATATACGAATTACCAAAATGTATATTGACGATTAAAATTGTGTCCATTCAACGTTTCCCGAAACTAAAGGTGACCTGACCCGAACACAATCCATAGGCACCTCTTGTTAACCATTAATGATATTGATGTAGAATACCGTATAATATCATATATATAAATATACGGCGTCATTGTTTCTACGTTTTTTTATTATTTGGGACTATTGATGTTTGACTCGATTCGGTAGTGGCCCCTGGTTTGAAAAAGGTAGGGAGGAAAATATTCAAATAAAAGCAAATGAAGCAGCCGCAAACGACGACTCATGGACTGAAATCCAACCTTGGTCTGACCCACTGACCTCCGATACGAGCTCAAAGTCAAAACCCAGTTTACTTGAGTCTTTTTTTTTCTTTTCCCTTTTGAGAATTCAAAAGGTCCTTTTGATTGGTTGTACATCAAAATCTAGTTTGGACTTGAAGAGTTCAAGTTGTAATCATAAAAGCTATATATATTTCCAATTTTGTAATCACACACATATATATATTTTTTGCATCATTGTATTAGCTCAATGGCAGGGGCTCTGACATGTTGCTGCTGGAGGGGAGTTCGACTCTCAGGGGGTTCATTTGCTGACCCATTCCCAATGTCTATATAATGTGAACTGATGCGGAGCTTGAACTCGCTGAGATAATTCACATTCAATATAAAGAGTTCTTACATGCTTTTCTCGTATTGCAATCTAAAAGTTAGATACAGATATAATTTTGTAATCATATACTGGTGAAATTACCTAAGTTGGAATAGCATCCTATGTCATCATATGACATTCCCTTATATTTGAGAATCATCATGAATATCTCCGCGTAGATCCAGGATAATCCTTTGTTTGAACCCATGATTCAAAATTTTGCTACTTTTAATTTGTTATGAGCGGAAACAATGGATAATTTGTTATATATAATCAAATGTGATTTCTCGCTGCACCGAAGCGACCACCTTGGGAAAAGGCAGAGAGAGAGAGAGAGAGAGAGAGAGAGAGTTCTTGGAGTTATTTTAACTTCAAGAAGGAACTCTTGATTTTAACTTGACTAATTATAGTTAGTTACTATATACAAAGTTTATTTTATCGTAACCACAAAGGAGAGAAAAAAAAGTTTACTGGTCACGATATGTTGCAGAGTCTCACGTCCTCATGGCTGGTAAATGAACCGAGCTGCTCATTGTTGGATTCTGTTAATCTCGTGCTATGAGCTTATTCGTGTTCAGTTTGTAATCTTAATCTCTGGAATACGAGCTTAATTTTGAGCTTTATGAGCTGAACATAAAGATTGTATGTTTGGTTTGGATTGGCTCGATGGTATAAGCGTGTTTACTCAAATACGTATAATTTTCATATATACGGAATCATGTTTGCTAAAGTAAGTAGTTTTGAGCTTTATGAGCTGAACATAAAGAGTATATGTTTGGTTTGGATTGGCTCGATGGTATAAGAGTGTTTACTCAAATACGTATAATTTTCATATATACGTAATCATGTTTGCTAAAGTAGTTTGGGTTAATGTAATTAAATTATATGTCGAATCGTCCAACCACTCTGCAATAAAATTCTATATAGAATAGTTTTCAATTAATTTCTGACTAGAAAATTGATATTTAGATTTTGAAAATTTTGTTTTTAACATTAGCAGCTCATGGTTAGTTCTGACCACCTGAAAACGAACAAGGTGTTGAGCTGATGAGCTAGCCATGGACAACCGATGCTCGAGTTGTTTGGCTACTTTGCCATCTCTCTCTCTCTCTCTCACACACACACACACACACACATACACACACACAACAAGTTTGGGAGCAGGTTGGTTCCTATTCCGGTTTCTCACAATCCATCCGAAACTATAAATTTAAAAAAAATAATAATAATAAGTGGTCAATCCGACGGTTTTAAGCTTCCGATTTCGGTTCTGGGTCTAGTTCTACCGGTTCTGGTTCTGAATGGTTGAAAACCTCATTCGGTTTGTGTTGAACTGCCGGTCTGATTCCGTGTCAAATGTCTACCTACAAGGGCTTTATATTTACATGGATCTACAAATAAGAAGGCAAAATCACATTTTCCAACTTGATGAAGCTGATGGATCAACTAAACAAGAGGGTGATCGGAACCGGTGAAAGCGCCGGTGATCACATTGTGAAGCTATTTCCCTCGTTCAATCTCAAGTTGATTGAGGATTTCGACGATAGATGTGATGAGAAATCTCATCCAATAAGATAGTAATTTTTAATTTATTTAAATGTTTTCCTTTTCAAACGAAAACTATTCAAAGGTATTTAAGGGGGACCCAAGGTGGTGGTTGTTGGATGCATGCATGGGTGTGTGTTAAACTTTGGCCAACGTTTATAACAAAAAAAATAAATAAATAAAGATATTAGCACCCAAAATTTTTTCCACATCTATCTATCGTTTGTGATCATACAATTTTACATTCACGGGATCTCAACTTTTCATCCTTCTAGAAAAGCCGTGAGGTTATCTTTGTTGATCAAATAGGGACTTGAGGTTTTTATTATTCATTGAATAGGTTCTTAACTGATTATATAAAAACCTGACATCCCTTTTAAAATGTTGAAAAATTGAAGTCTCACGGTATAAAATTTGAGAAATCATAAGATATTTTGTGATTTTTTCATAATGTTTGTGATATATTTTTGTGTTTATTGGCTTTTATATTTTATAAGTTTATATATAAAGATCATAATTAAATGGCACAAGGTAGATCCCTGTGAGATCAAAATAACAGAAAAGCTTCGAATTCACTGCTCCATAGGTGTGCTCACGGTTTGTTTGGTGCGGTTCTAGATTAACCTTGAACCGAGCCGCCAGTTTCAGTTCTCAACTTTTAGAAGACCAAACGGCCGATTCCGGTTTGGTTTAGTTTTGAACCACGGTTCTTCTTAATTTAAAGATTTTACTAGATATAATGTATTATGTCATAAGATTTTATATGTATGAGACTATAAAATTCATATATATCAACTTATAAACTTGTCAAGATTTATATGTATATAATGTCATAAAACTTGTATACATAAACTTATAAAGGTTTATATGTACACATATATAAGCTATATATATTCACATTTTATATAATATAATATTATAAAAGTCGTATACATAAGCTTATAAAGATTTATATTTACATGTATATGAACTTTATATATACAATGGTTCAGTTCGCTTCTAACATTAGAACCAAGAATGGAACCACATATTTTTTTCCTATCAGAACCGAGCCGTCAGACATCTCAAATCGAACCAAACTGCCGGTTTGATTATCTTATGGCAGTTCCTTGAACACCCCTATTTCTCCATGACAAACCTTGCGGTATACGATGCAGGTCCTTGAGCACAGTATGTGCTTTTTGAAGCATTCTATTCCAGTACAGACTATATATATACATGTATATATATATATATGTATATATATATGTATGTATATATGTATATATATATATGTATATATATAGATAGATAGATAGATAGAGAGAGAGAGAGATTTTAGTAAATGCATAATGTCTTTTAATATTTTTTTGGGGACATAATTTTACATAAAGATCTTTATCTTTCTGTTGGTACGAAGATTTGAATTACAAGCATCATTCTATTTTTATTTTGTATGTTGCACTTAATGTATTATGTGCATTAAATGTTATTTATTTTATCACCTCAATTGTTCGTCTTAAAAATATTAGTGACATTTTGCATTTACTTTTATAAGAACAAAATAAATAATTTAATCTCAATTAAGATAAAATATGAAAAAGCTATCAAAAATTAAAACATTGAAATAAACTATGTTTGATATAAAAATAAATAGAGAATAATAATTTTTTTGAAGAAAACATAAAAATAAATGAGCCGCCTAGTTTGAGCAAACTTGTTTGAACTTCAACCAGTCGGTTTTCTGGTTTTGAGTCCGTTCTTTAAGCAAACCATTTAAAAGCTGAACCTAACTGGACACCCGAGCTCAATTATTGGTTCAACCAGCCCTTATATAATCTTGATAAATCATTTCTATCATTCAATCTTTGAGATCAAAGATGAAGGTTTAAATTAAAATTATAGTTGTACTTTATACTTTTTATATATTATATGCAAAGTAATTCAAATCTCTCTATGTCTCTTTCTCATGCCAGTTTTCTCCGGTTGGAGAATGAAAAAATTAGAATTACCCTTTACTAGGATCCTCAATGAATCAGGATTGACCTTATCAAGTTCATGCAGTGGGAACAACATATCCCCTTCCCCACTAAAATCCCTACGAAGATTTTTCTAACTTCCTCGTCCCTATCCCCAACCTCCAAATGTACCCCCAAATCCATCCAGTTCGAGATAGGGTCCATGGGAGTTAAGGATCCCCACCTCTTGAATATTCTTACTCTCTCTCTATATTTGTTTATGCATATATATATATATATATACATACATATATACATATACATACATATATACATATACATATATATATATATACATATACATATATATATATATATATATATGTATATATGTATATGTATATATGTATGTATATGTATATATGTATGTATATATATATATATATTAATGCATATGACCCATTTTTTGTCCCGTACCCGTTGCATAACAGAGAACCAGAACCTTTATCTGCCCCGTTGCCAACCCTAACTATATATATATGAATCGCGAATTAATAAAGAAAATTGTTTATATTTGAAGGCTTCATCAAGTCATTTTGGATTAACCAGAAAATAAACAGGTTTGTTCATGAAACGTACGTTGGCCAAAAAAAACAAACATTGTGTTTGATAAACGTTTTCCCGCACTAACAACGGGCATCTTTTGTCACACTATATAAACGGATATTGATGGGTACAAGTTTTATCCAAATATATAATTTGGCATAAGTACTGGTACGGATACAGGTGTTGGGTATAAATTTTTTGAAATATATAAGGTATGGGTACACCATTCTATAAAAATAAAAAAATAATATATAAAATTAAAATAACATAAAATTCACTGTCACAATATAATGCAAAACTTTTAAAAGTTGAAAAGTACAAATTCTAACATAACATTAACTCCAACAAGAAACTTAACATCTCAAATAAATTACATAATATTTTCAATTTCATACAATATAGTTTCAACCTCAAAGTATAACGCTTCAACTAAAAAAGCATCAAAACATTACACTTTTGGTTTCGAAATGAAGTTGACTCATGGATATTATATTAGTCTGATTTGACCTAATCAAAACAAAGCTTCTAAGTTCTAACAACTCCTACACATAAATATTCATACATGTAATTAGATGGATCCAAATTCGGAAAAATTTTCAAAGCATCTGCTCAAGTACCAGTACGTATACCGATACTTGGTACGAATACTCCATCACAAACGAAAAATACGTATTATATTATCTTGCAGCCACGAAAAGTACGAATACTCCATCATACTATGAGAGAGAAACTCAAAGGAGAAAAACATGAACCTGATGCGATGCAGTACATCTCACCGGAGGACCGTAGATGAACTCGATGCGTTGTTCAGATTGAGCTGAGCAAGCTGGTTGGATGACTCGTCTTTCTCGTCACACTGCACCACATCAGAATATTTTGATTTCGATGAGTTGCGAGCATCTGCTTGCTGCTTCTTTGAAGATACTTTTCGCCTGCAATGAATGAGTTTTCTTTGAGAGAGAAAACTCAAAGAAAACATCAACTCGACGGATGCAGTATGTCTCACCTGAAGGACGTAGATGAACTCCATGAGTTGTTCAGATTGAGCTGAGCAAGCTGGTTGGATAACTCGTCTTTCTCCTCACACTGCACCAACAACAAACACTTTTCCCATACTAAATGGGGTCGTCGGCTACATGGATTCGGATTCTTTGTTTTCACGTGGCCCTATCACATTCTATTGCTAGCAGTTACCACGAGAATATTTTGATTTTGATGAACGAGCTTGAAAATGTGAGTAACTAGTGGCCTAATTCATAATGATCACCATTTCCTTAAAAGGAATTGAAGTTCTCAAAAGGAGCACTAGGAGTATGAACTAAAGAGTCCAAGATCATTCACCTTTTATATAAATAGCCCTAGTGTATTATTCTTATATTGCAATCATAAAAGCTACATACATTTTTAATTTTATAGTCATACACTTAGTAAAATTATCTAGGTAGGGAAGTCCTAGAATGATTATATATAATGTGAACTTGAAGAATCCGAGATAATTCACATTTAATATAAACAACCATTGTGTGTTTTTGTCATATTGAAATATAAAAATTAGATACAAGTATAATTTTGTAGCCATACACTTGGTGAAATTACCTAAGTTAAAATAGAGAAGTCTTAATAGCATCACACACACACGCGCACACACACACACACATGCACATGCGCGCGCACACACACACACACACACACACACACATATATATATATATACATATATATATACATATATATTGATTGGATACAGCTCACTACTAACATTGTTCATGATAGATCATATATATGTATAATAAATAATGAGTGACATGTCAAGTATGTATAATAAGTAACATAATTTTGTTATAGATGTACATGGTAAGGGTAGGCCTAATCTCTCTTGCCTTTCAAAAAAGAGAAAAAACCCATTGTGCTTAGGGATGGCAATGGGGCAGGTGGGTGATGGTATATCTATTCTGTGCCGCAACTCAAACCTCAACACAGTGAGTATAAAGCAAGAAACAGGACATCTCTCTCTCTCTCTCTCTCTCTATATATATATATATATATATATGTATGTATGTATATATATTCTAAATAAAAAGGTTGTTGTTTATGTTTGAGTTTTATTATCATGCGGATCAAGTGGATGAAGTTCAGTTTTTCCCCTCCTTATTTTCATTTTATGACATCATACAATCTCATCCATATTGTCAATAAAAATTGACCCCATGCAACCATGTTAACGTACCAATTCATTTAGAAAAGTTTGGCCATCTTTTCTGCGCAAAGATAAAAATAAAAGACACAAGTGTGATATTTAACGTGGTTTACATTAAATCCTCAAAGAATGATAATTTAGAATACTTGAATCAATTTTTTAAAGACTAAAACAAATGACAGATATCATATATGATTAATCTCAGCGTAGGTGGAAATCTGCATACGGTGTTAGGCTCAAAACAAAGATGTACCATAAAGTGTGTTTGATTCGTAGTTTCATAAAAAGTGGACACACTCGCAGTTTCAAGTAACGTTGTACACCAAATACGATTATTAGTGTGAAACTGTGGTTTCATAAAACCAGTTTAAGTAAAAAACATTGTCACCAAAACTTAAGCATGAGTTCCCCTTGTAAATCAAGCATGAGTTCCTCAGAATCATGGTTACAGATACATGTGGGTCTAAACCTACTGTTTTATTGTTGTTGTCTTCTCTTTTGTATTGTCATCTTGTTTCGTACAAAAATCATGATGCTATTTGCAAATCAACCGTATAATCATGGTTCTTCAAAACTATAGTTATAAGCTTTTATAGGTTTAAGCAAGCCTGCGGTTTTAGTTTCATGAACCTAGGATCATGCATCAAACACACTCTTAAGAACATATAAACTTGAGAAATTGATGGAGATCTACATTGAGACCAAGTGAAAACATACTTCACTCCATCTTAATGGACTCTATAATCTATTCGTCTCATCCTAAGAGAATTTTTAAATCTGCCACTCTGCGCGACATACTTCTACCAACCAAACAGTTGTCAATGCAATCCTAATTTATAATTAATGCACATTCTAGGTCCCCAAATTAAAATATCATTACAAATTCTACTGTCTTGTTTTTGTACAATAGGAAGCCAAAGCCAAAGCCACAAACCCGAGAGTCGAACTCTCCACCAGCACAGGTGCTAGAGCACCTTAGATTGAGATAATGTTTTCCCCGTAAAATTCTACTTCTTAAAATATGATCCGTTTATTTTCCTTTTTTTCTTTCTCATTTTCCTTATATATATATAAAACCAGATCCCACCATCATTGACGTGATCACTCGTGGCCACTCACTACTGTTTCATTGAGTGTAATTTATTATCACTCATGCCACCGGATCCTGCTCACCTCCTATATGTGTCTTGCCGCCACGAGCTCCTGCATGCTGTTTTTTTCTTGAAGAAGCATTTCGCCTGTAACGAATCAGTGCCAAAGTTTGAGAGAGAAACTCAAAATGAAATAATCGTGAACTTGATGCGGGGAAGCATATCTTACCTGAAGGCCTTAGATGAAGTCGATGAGTTGCGAGCATCTGCTTGCTGCTTCTTTGAAGATACGCTTCCCCTGCAACGAATTAATGCCGAAAGTTTGAGAGAGAAGCTAAAGGAAGAAACATGAACTCGACGGACTGCACTATATCTCACCTGAAGGCCTTAGATGAAGTCGATGAGTTGCGAGCATCTGCTTGCTGCTTCTCTGAAGATACGCTTCCCCTGCAACGAATTAATGCCGAAAGTTTGAGAGAGAAACTAAAGGAAGAAACATGAACTCGACGGGCTGCACTATATCTCACCTGAAGGCCTTAGATGAAGTCGATGAGTTGCCAGCATCTGCTTGCTGCTTCTTTAAAGATACCCTTCGCCTGCAATGAATTAGTGCCGAAAGTTTGAGAGAGAAGCTCAAAGGAAGAAACATGAACTCGACGGGCAGCAGTATATCTCACCTGAAGGCCTTAGATGAAGTCGATGAGTTGTTCAGGTTGAGCTGAGCAAACAGGTGGGGTAACTTCTCTTTCTCGTCACACTGCATCACATCAGAATATTTTGATTTCAATGACTTAGTCTTGTGTGAGTAATAAGTGGTCCAAGTCAAATTTCCGCCAAAAAATTGAATTTCTCAAAAGCTCTATATTGATGTTACCTTAGACTCGGGTTGAAGGAGAAGAGAGTGACTTTTTGGATGATCTTCAAACTTGGCATGGCGCATAGCTGTTACTAGAAGCTCATCCTCCTCAGCTCTAAAGAAACGCCGACGGGTTTTAGCATCATCCACTATATCCTTCCATATGGATGGCTTAATGCTCAATGTATTTCCGTCTCCAACAATCCAAAGACTATGCCTGAATCAGCATACCTAGTTACACACGCAAGTCTGATTTTACAAATACAACATATATCTCGTTTCACACGAGCGCAGAATACCTGGCCCTTGTTAGTGCTACATTTGTTCGATTGCGGTTGGAAAAGAAGCCAATTGATCCACCGTTGTTTGATCTTACTGTAGAGAGAATGATCACATCCTTCTCACTTCCTTGGAAGCCATCAACAGATTTGACATCAACAACAAAGTTGTAATAAGTCTGATACTTTGATGAGAGATTCTTCTGAAGTATGTCAACTTGGCCATTATATGGGCATATGATACCAATACTCAGAGTTCCTCCTGTGCCACTCCAAGCTGCAAAAGTAGATGTTCAGCAACAAATTAGGAGAAATGCAGCCAACTAAACTAACACACATAGGGAATAGCGAATTATATATTAATCTTCAATTAATACCTTTGAAAAGCCTGTGTACTAGTTCAGAGATAACAGCAGCCTCCAACTCGTTCCTCCAGCTGTGCCCTCTTGCATCTTTCTCCTCCTTTCCCCCTGTAACACTTATGAACGAATAAGTTCCAAACATATTTCCCTCAAGATATTGCTTCTTGTAACTCCTTTCCTTCACATTTTCACCATCCTGAATCCTGCTACCATAGAATTTAGCATTTGGAAAAGAGCTTATAGAGGGATGCATTCTGTATTGTGTATTAATCATATATTTGTGATGCCCTAGCAAGCTCATTCTCTCAAACAGACTCCTACCAAATCCTGATTTTTCTGAGATCTGATATACATTAAAAAAGAAAAGGCATGACGTCAACAACTATTTGTAATTTTTGTATCTATGAGCATGAACGCTTCATGAAGAGAGTAATAAAAAACCTTGCTCTTCACGACTGAAGGTAACTGCATCTCATCCCCTATAAGAACACAGTGTCGCAAGCCTTTAAGCTGCAATGGTATCAGTGCCTCACATTCTTTCAATTGTGCCGCTTCGTCAATTATCAAGATCCTCTTGTTATCAATCCCTGTACCGTGCAATCGAGCAGAGGTTCCAACAGTACAGAAAATAAGCGAGGCATTCGTGAAGCACATTCTTGTTAATGCTACCTCATTAACTGCTGGGGGCACTGTCACAGCTTCGTCAAGCAATTCAAGAATTCGAATGCAAATATTTCTGGTATGTATGAGACGATCTGTAATAGAGCTTACGAGCGAAAGACCACCCAAAATCTCGTCGAGGTCGATCTTCTGAACATCTTTATAAATATGAAAGATGTCTTCTAAATTAACATCTTCACTTTCAGTAGCACAAAATAAGTTTCTCAACAAAGCAAATGTCTCCAATAGCTTTCTCATGATGATTCTGCACATATATTGTTGATTTGAAACAGAAACGTGGGTGCAGTACACAGGAACAAAGACCTTCAAACGATTCACAATGGCGTCAAAAAGTTGTCTTAGGAACAATGACAAGCTAACTTCCACTTCATCCTCGTCTTCTGTTTCTGCCTTTCTTTTATCTTCCAAAAATTTCTGATATTCTGCTACAGGAGCCTTCAAAAGGTCAATCATGGATGTTACGCAATGCTTCCATCCACTGAGTGGACTAAAGAATGCAATCAGTTTCTTTATGCGAAAATCAAGGAATATGTCCTGAACATCAGTTCCTTCAACTTTCATCTTCTCTTGGTTGCCAAACAGCAGTATATCTCCCAAGAAGCAGCATGAGAATCCATTTCCAAGCTTTTCACGGGAATCCCTGGCCAACTTGACCAACCGTGAGGCGATCTCTGTAACAGCAACGTTTGTTGGTGCACAGGTGATGCTGTTGCATCTTATCTCCAGAAGTCTCTCTAAGAGTTTGCAAATTGTGCTAGTTTTACCAGTTCCAGGAGGTCCCCAGATGAGTTTCAAAAAATTCGAATGACTGCAATTTGCGATGTCCAGCACAGCCATGACTGCCGCAACCTGTGATTCGTTCAGTTTTGAGAAGCTTGATTCCCTTAGCTTTTCTCCCTCCTGACCACCATTTGATTCGGAGGAACAGACATAACAAGCATCCTGACAAATACATAGACAACTACGGCGTTAGAATTAAGGAACTAAATTCGAAATAAAAAGTTATATTTGGATCTTATATGATGATAAATAGCAACCAGAATTAAGGACAGCAACGCCATGCAGGTGGGCAAAGTGATGGCACTCAAACATGCCTCCAATGTGATTGAAGAACAAGATCTGTTTTTATGGTTTTCTTGTATCAACCAACTGTAAGGCACGGCCACCCCGATAGGACTTCCTTCAGGTTTAAACATTCGGAATCAAGAAAAAATTTAAGTCAACCGGAGAGAAATTCACTTACTCTTGCCAACGCCGGTTTTGCGTTCAATAATCCTTTGATTATGTTCAAGTTTCTCGCGCTGCATTTTTTCATGTCCAACGCATCCCAGTTCTTTTTATATGTGGTGACATTCATAAGATTGACAGCATACTGAAACTCGCCAATTGTTCTTCCTCTGCATTTTGGAGCATAAACGGTGATTTTGGTATTCACAGATCCATTGTCCCCAACCTTGGTAATCACAGCAAAAGCATAAGCTTCCCTATTATTCAAGAAATCTGAGACATGTCGTGGTTTTGGGGTTGACAAAATAAGCAAATCACCGTTCCTTAGCTTTGTGATTTCCTCATTATAGTCTGATGCATTGTTTCCATGGACAGTAACCACAACGTCGAAGAGGGAAGGCGACCCTTTCTTGGTAGAGATCCCTGCATGCAGTATTCTGAAAGTGGGTGCCTTGGAGATGGCCTTAAGGCTGGAATGCAGTTCATATCTGACTTCCTCCTTCAGTGGAAACATAAACGATCCAAGATAATCCCGAATTGATGAAAAATGCAGTGGGATTTCTTTAACCTGCCCAAGAAGATCAAGGACGTATTACATCACGTGCATAGAGTAAGGAATCTGGAAAACTCCAACTTTGATTGTCAACGTTTCAATAACATGCTTGTCAATATAAATATATATCTATATATATTATTTCATTCGTTCCTTTTATTGAAAAACAATAATTCAACATTCAACGAGTAAGATACAGTGATTAAAGTCAGTGATAAGCAGTATATATAATAATGTTATTCCATTCGTTCCTTCCTTGGAGAAACAATCATATTGAACCTGAGTGACTAAAGCCAGTGATAAACAGGATCCGATCACCTTAAAATTATTTACTATGTCTCGTGGTCTCTTCGATTAGTCTTATGTGCAGCACTTCGGGGCTTAAGCCCACCTGACTGGCGCTTGACTTGACGTTATACAGGGTGTGAGTTCAATCCTTGAGGCGTGTATACCTGGTTTTGGTTTGGGCCATACCGTTGTAACATGCAAAAGATAACGTATATAAGATTATCAATGTGGACTTATCTATATCTCCATCAACATATAGATGCCTATATGGCTGATTTGGAACCAACTTGGTAGTTTGAACTGGAACCGAACTATACGGCATACTGATTAAAACAACCAGAGAGACTCTTCTTGCTGATTTTGGATCTTGTAAAGCCAGCATGAATAATTTTCTTTTTCAACCAGCATAAAACTCTGATATTAGGACGATCAACTCGAAGAAACTGCATTTAGAGCGGGTCAGAACTACATATATAAAACTCGAGACCAAGGCCTCGACCCCCCAAGGCAGGATTGAGTTTGTGTGTACCTAATTGGGTTCGTGTCGAGCCCAAGACTCCCTGTCTACTAGACAAATCAAAACCCCACTTAAAACAACTAAGCAACATGGATATGATACGATCAAAATTTGAAAACTTCAATAAGCTAACCTTTCCTGTAAAAAGATTTTCATTGCACACGTCTTGTATAGACCAATTCAGTATCACATCTCGCAAGTTTTTCCCAGATGCTTCCATGGCCATTTCCCCTTCTACCTTAACCAAAAAAACAGATCACATTAAATTCAAACCCAAGAATTCATCTTAAAAACCACACACCAATGCACCCAGATCGTTAACTCAGCGGCAGGGTGCTGTAAAGCCATTGCTGTTGGTGGAGAGCTCGACTCCCAGAGGGTGCATGTGTGTGTTGTGCTTCGGACTACTCTTGTAACCAAATGCAAAAACAAGAAAAAACCAAGCTAGATCGGTCCAAATGACGGGTCCAACAGTTAGAAGCCGATTCTTGTCCAAGATGGTCCAGCATGAGACGGAACCAGACCATGGTCAAGTTCCTGGTTCAACCGGCTTTATCAATCAGTCCGATCGTGTTTCACTAAATATGCTTTGAGCAACCCGAATCCGACTTGGATAAACCAAAATTGGGAAATGGGTTATTGAAACAAATCGTATTTGGAGCAAATTAATAGAATTATGTCCAAATCAAACCAAACTGCTAACGATTGTAGCGTTAGGCTGTCACCTGCCAGTGTAAAACTTTGTAGGATTTGGATTTGTATTTTTCACCATGGGATAAGACTTGGTTGTGGTTGTGGTGGGGAGTTCTACTCTTACAGGGTGCATGTGTGGGTGTATGTTAGAGGGATGCCAATACGGGTCGAGGAAAATATGGGTCAGGTCAGATCGACCTATATTTTATATGGGTTGCTAAAATGCTGGCTCGACCCATGTCCCTCATATATATATATATATGCAAACCAGCCTGTGCAGCCAGTGTCGGCCCCTAGGGCAGACGAGTCGGGTTATTCAGCTCTGTTTCAAAAATGGGTCTGAAATGTTTAAATGAACCCGAAGTGTCTGGTCCGATTCTTGGGTCAACCCATTTTGACATCCCTAGTGTTAGGTTTCGGCCTTCTCTTATAACAAAAAAAGAAGAAAACAACTGAATCAGGTTAATAGTAATTGAAAAACCATGACACCTAATAAAATTATTTAATAAAAGTAACAAAATAAAGGACAAGAACCAAGGGTTTAAATTCTTAATTTTTTTTTTGTGCACTAGGGAGTCCGAATCAGATATGAGCCCTTCGTACCGAACTTATGGCCTTCATCTTGTGGGTTGAGCCCGGGAGCCACTGCTCGACGTGCTGAGCATGAGTAGGGTATTCAAGGAGTCACCGTAACCAAACCAAACCAGTGGTTTTAATAGAGTTTGGTTATAGATGTCGAGTGGTTTGGTTCGGTTCAGTTTGAAAACATAAAAGATTGAACCGTTCGGTTCAGTCATATATCAGTACCTTCCATATATTAAAAGTCGAAAAAAGGGCATCAAATTCATTGGATATTAAAAAATACATCACCCCTTGAGTGAGATTTAAACTACAAGTTATACGAAAAAAATTAATAAATTATAAGCCAGCTTCTGAACTTCCAGGGTCAATCGAAAATGAAAGAAATCTTCCAAATCAAGTCTTCATGAAGCCCCAGCCGGGCCGCAACAGACCAAGTAAATAAATGCCCTAAATGTACATTTGCATGTTAAATGTTCAATTTTCAACTTTAACAAGAAGCTCATGTTCAACTCATCTAAATTGGTTCGTCCTAAGTAGGCTCAGTTTAAATAAACTAACTAGCGAACATGAACAAAGGTTTTGAGCCGACAAAAGAGCTGATACCGGCCCATACTTAAGCTCGTCCAGCAGGGTGCTTTGATGGCCTTCTGCTGGTGGGGAGCTCGACTCTCAAGCGGGTGCATGTGAGTGCGTTAGGTTTCAGCCTTCTTTTCAACAAAAAGAAATCCAAAACCAGAAGAAGAACGGAAGTAAATTCATTGGAACAAAAAAATAATACCTATAAAAGAGTTCAGAGCAATCGGAGGAGAAGAGAAAGATCCAACCTTTGGAAAATATAGAATGAAGCGGAATCAATGGCGAACACAGTTATATATATTCGAAAGTGCTTTCCTTCTGGTTTAATTCAAACACAAGAAGTCATCTTATAAACCACTCACATGCTCTCTCTTTACTGCTAAGAAATGAATCTTCCAAAGGAAAAGCAAAAGAAGAAAGAAACAGAATTAAAGACAAGCACCAATACTTTTAGGTATTCTCTACACAAGCTTGTTGTATCTATATAAGTAAACATTATTACAATTTAAATATAATTTCTAATGACCAAAGGAAAACTCGAATCAAACTTATATTTTAAATTAAAGAAAAGTGGCCTATTTGCTTAATATTAATTTTCCGTACAAGCTAAAACGAAACTTTCGTAGAAAGTTAGCCGCCCCTGACTTTTTCGTACAGGAATATTACCTTCCACAAAGGAAAGCAGGAATACACTAAAGTAACAAGCATGCATTTCCACCACAGTTGAGGAAATTGTTCTCAATGAACCGGAGAAGGCACTGGACCAACTACGGTTGAACTCTCTCTCTCTCTTTCTCTCTCTCTCTCTCTCTCTCTCTCTCTCTCTATATATATATATATATATATATATATATATATATATATATATATATATATATATATATTTTGTCAACTGCTCCATCGAAAGACCAAATATTTGAGTCATAGCATGTTTCATAAAATCTGTACTATTTTCCTGATCTAAATTGAGCAGTTTTGTTTTTTACAAGAGGAGGCCAAAGTTTAACACACACACCCACATATGCATCTCTGAGAATAGAACTCCCCAGCAGCAGCAGTGCCAAGGCGCATTGCCGTTGATCCTTCGAGCAGGTTTTACACGAAGAAAATCTTGTTTATTGTTCTGGTTTCAATTATGTTACAGTTAAGAAAAACACAAAAAAAAGAGAAGAAAACCTATAAAACGGAATTGGAACATGTGGTTCGAACTGCTGGTTCCGGTTTCACTTCAATGAGAGGAAAAAGAAGCTTCCTGGTTTGGTCATTGTTCTGCTTTTAATCAGTTTTTGGTGTGGTTCAGTTTCAATTCACTCTGCCAGGTTGGTTCCAAACCGGTCATGTGGGCATGCTTGTGTTGATGATTTGAATTTGATGGATATATAGATAAAGTTCACATTGGTATCTTATGTATATTTTATTTTGCTTCTTACAATCTTATGGCCCAAGCCAAGGCTAGGTATACACGTCTTGAGAATCAAACTCGCACCCTGGTAAGATTCTTCAACTCCCAAGAAGCTGGTGGTAAGGTCCATCCTTGGGGCATGCATGGGTATGTATGACGCTTTCACCTCCCACTGTTTTATATGTGTACATGTAGAGGGAATGGTCTGTGCTCAATTAAACATGGTGTTCAATTGAGTGGATTTTATGGTTTTATCAATCTAACTATCAACTTTCGCTTTCCATCACCTTTCACTAACTACTCAAAAATACCCTTCACCTGCTATAACAGTTGTTGTCAACACCCAAACCACTTTAAAAATCTAAATATTTTATATATAGTTGATTTTGTACTTTTCAAGTGCTTTTGATTGTGGGATTGGTGGTTTTGATAGATTAAAGGCGGTTTTGGAGAACATAAGAATAGAAAAAGGTAATGAAAGTTGGCAACCGGTGGTTGGACCGGTAAAACCATGACAACCACTCGGTTGAGCACCGTGTTCGATTGGGCGTGAATAATATAGAGATTAGTCCATGCATACATACATGAAAGCTCAAACATTTTCAAAGATTTCAATCATCTCGTCAATTATTGATCTACAAAAACTTACGATGGAGTACTAAAAGATATTTTTTTGGAGAACTTTGAAAATAAAGATATCTCTTTGACATATATCAATGTTATAAGAGACATGCATGATAGCGCACAAACATGTGTTAGGATCCTTGAATAAATGACATTTTTTTGAGATTAATATTGTATTACATCAAGGATAAGCTTTAAGTCCATATTGATTTGTATTGATTATTGACAAACTAGCAAAATATATTCAAGATGAAGTCCCTTAGTGTATGTTATTTACGAATAACATGTTACTAGTTGATGACTTTAAGGAAAAAGATAATAAAAAAATAGAACTACAGAGAAAAACATTACAAAGTAAAGACTTTAGACTTAATAGAACAAAGACATACTTTATAGAATATAAGTTTGATCATTTGGTTACTTCAAATGATATAGAAATAAATATGGACATATATTGTATCTCTCATAAGGAAAATTTAAATACCTAGGTTCAGTTTTTGAAAGTCATAAAAAAATTGATGAAGGTATTACTTATAGAATTAATGGAGGTTGGTTAAAATGGATAAGTGCATTAGGTATTCTATGTGATAAGGATATACTATTAAAGTTGAAAGGTAAATATTATAGAATAATAATTAGACCGCTATATTGTATAGTTATGAGTGTTGAAATCATCAACATAATACAAAAGATGATAGTGACAAAAATGAAGATTAGAAATAAATTGAGAGTGAAACTAATAGATAACAAAATGAGAAAAAATTATTTAATATGGTTTGAGCACGTACAAAGACGACTAAAAAAGAAGCTTCGATAAAGAGGTACGAGAAACTAGATTGCGAAAATATTAAAAGAGAAATAAGATCACAAAAGTGTTGGATGAAAACGATAAAAATAATTTTAATATACGTTGAGTTCACGGTTAGCATGACCCATGATAAGTTCTATACAAGCAAAAAATTCATGGAGCCGACCCTATCTCATCAATGACATTAGTGATTGAAATTTAAATTTCATAAGTAAAAGTATCTTGATACTTATTTTAGGTCGATTAAATGCATCCCTTACTATTTTTTTTTTTGTTTTAAAGATTTCAAAATCTTGGATTATTCTTTCTCTCTCTCTCTCTTTATATATATATATATATATAATATGTCATTTAAACGTTGACTACCAAATTTGGGAGTTCTCCATATTCCTTACTGTAAGCACGTCATGTAAACGTCCTTGATCTTCATATGCTCAGGTTAAGGAAATCCCATTGAACTTTTCATCAATTTGGGATTATCTTCCATCGTTTATGTTTCCACTGAAGGAGGAAGTAAGATCTGAACTGTACTCCAGCTTTGAGGTGATCACCAAGGCACCCACTTTCAGAATACTGCGTGCAGGGATTTCTACTAAGAAAGAGCCTGCTTCCTTCTTTGACATTGTGGTTACTAACAATACCTCAGACTCTCATGGGGGAACCACCAAACCGAAGGCTGGTGATTTCCTCATTCTATCAACCAGAAAAACAGAAAAATACTAAAAATAACTAACCAGCTGGTTGGGCGAAGTCAATTCTTTTCGAAGCTGGTCCAGCATGAGAGCAAATCAGACCAAACAAAAGAAGTCTTCGAAATGAAGTCTTGATCAAGCCCCAGCGCGGCCGCAACAGGCCAGGAAACTAATGTTCTAACGAAAGTTGCATGTTTAGAGTTATACCTTCGAATGAAGCAAAAACAGTGGCCAAAACAGTTAATATATTCGAATGTGATTTCCCTCTCTTTTTTCTCGTTATCTGGAGTGAGGAAATTGAATGAAGCAACGGCACCGAATCGACCATCTTGGGAAGGAGCAGACGAGAGAGAGAGAGAGAGATTTCCTTCTTTGAGTTATTCCTACTTGGCTAATTGCCACGAATGTACACAAAATTGATCTTACCCCGAAGGGGAAAAAGAAGAGAGTTTACCGGTCACTAGATGTTGTAAAGTCTCACGTCCTCATGGCTGGTAAATGAATCGAGTTGCTTATTGTTGGCTCTGTTAAGCTCGCGATATGAGCTCGTCCGTGTTCAGTTTGTGAGCTAAATCTCTGGAACACGAGCTCGCTTTTGAGCTCTATATACCGAGCATTCGGTTTGGTTTCGATTGCCTCGTTTAAGCTTGTTCACACGAGTACGTATAGTTTTTATATAAACAAAATCATGCTAGCCAAAGTAAGGGGGTGGATAAATCCAGAGCGTTAGCTCAGTTGGTGGGCCGCCTAGCGCCATTGCTGCTCGTAAGGAGTTCGACTTTCAGAGGATGCATGTGTGTCAGAATTGGGCCTTCTCTTGTAACAAAAGAAAAAGTGGGTTGACATAATGTAATTAATTTCTGATTAATTGAAAACAAACAAGATGTTGAGCTGATGAGCTAGTCATAAACAACCCTTGCTCGAGTCCTTTCTCTCTCTCTCTCTCTCTCTCTCTCTCTCTCTCTCTCTCTCTCTCTCTCATGCAGGATTTTCTACATCTATCTATCGTATATGATCATACCATATATATTATCCTATTCTTCTTCTTCTTTTCTTTAAAAGCAGGCTGGGCACTCCGGCATTGAATTAGGTACCTTTTACGGGAAAGCCAACCCCTAAAGAGTGAGCTGTACTGTACGAATGAGCAAATGGCTTTTGCCAGTTCATTTTTATGGATTTAAATTAATAAATTCAAGTGTTTATGAAAATTTTCCCAATGTTTATGATATATTTTGTGTTTATTGGCTTTTAGATTTTATAAGTTTATCAATAAAGACCATAATTGAATGGATCAAGATAGATTCCTGTGAGACCAAAACCGAGAATTGTTTTATAAAGTAAAGTAACACAAAGCTTCAAACTCACTTCTCCGTAGGGTTGTTCGTGGATCCGTTTGGTTTGGTTCTAGATTCAACCTCGGTATTTAACCGAACCAAACTGTACTACATCCGGAACCAAATCGTTGGTTCCAGTTTGGGTTGGTTCTGAACCAGGGTTCTACTTATTTAAGGGTTTTGTTAAATACAATGCAATATGCCATGAGAGTATTTGGATCTACGATCCATATTTCATATGTAGAGGTTATAAAACTCTTATATATATATATATAAAGTTGACAAGATTTACATCCATATAAGCATTATATATATATATATATATATATATATATATATATATATAATGTTATAAAATTCATATACATAACTTATAGAGTACCTGTATATAATCTCTCTCAAGTGTTTTTCCTGTTAGAACCCAATGGCCATACATCTAGAACCGAACCAAATCGAGGATTCGGTTAGGTACTGGCAGTTCCATCATGAACACCCTTACTGCTCCATGACAAACTTGTGCGGTATACGATGCAGGCCCTTGAGCACAGTATGTGCTTCTTGGCATACTCTATTCCAGTACAGACCATAGTAGTATGGGCATTTTCTTGGAGGAATGGAGTCAAGGGATAAAAAGAACGGCACCCAATTGAAGAGTAATCGAATCCCCCTATACATTATCGTTAAAATTGTGTAGGATGTAAATCATGGACACCCACGATCAGTGTTTCTGAAACTGGATCAGTCACTGAACCGAGAAAGGCACTTCTTCACTACAAAAGAGGATCAGTGTTTGTGTAGGATTTAAAACATTCAGATGATTTTCTGAGAATAGCCTTAAATGAGAGAAAGCCATTTAAGATGTCTTAAACATGAACAAAAACGATTAAACCAAAATTCGGTTAGAAAATACGAAAAACTACATGATGAAAATGTTTAAAAAAAACTATAAACCATAAAAAAATAAAGAATAATTTTTATTTATTGAGTTAACAGTTAGCATGACACATAATAGAAACAAATTAGTTGTTGATGTGAGTTGTTATTGAAAACTGAACTGATCCTGCCGATTTTTTTCAGTTCGAATGATCCCAATAATTCTGTCAGCTTAGTTCCAAAATTCTTTTCAACTCGAGTTTTGATTCCCTAGCTTTCGTTTGGTCATTAAACCAAAGCAACCAAACTTCTACCGTATGGAAAGAAAGATTTTCATATTACCAAACAGATTATGGAGATGGTTTGTACCTAGATGCAGGCGCAGTCTCGCGCACACACACAGAGAGAGAGAGAGAGAGAAAGGGAGAGAGAGAGAGATTATTGAGACTAACGAAGTTTCCTTCTTTTTCACAAAATTTACACAAATTGGGCACACGATGACGGCAAATTAAGGTTTCCAAGTGACAATGAAGAAAACAGAGTGCTTATCGATAACGAAAAATGAAAGCAATGGGATACCCTATGTTGCATGAATACAGGTATGGTACCGGTACCCGGTACGGATACGAGAACAGGGTACGTAATTTTATAAAAAACTAAGGTACGAGTACGTCACTATTAAAAAATAATAAAAAATTACACACACACACATATATATATATATATATATATATATATATATATATATATATATATATATATATATATATATACACACACAATTATATAGAGCATTCTAGGTTTTGAGAATAATTTTATTCTAACTATGAAAATGTCATTTATATTCTTCATCAAAGTAAAAACAATTAAACAACAAACACATACCAAAAGTTGCCAATTGAATTTGCAAGGAAAGATCTCAAACCAGCATAAAAGGCGATCCCCATCATTGCAGTGCTTACCATAAGAGAATCAAGAGTCCCTCAAGAGGCATCATTTGAAGAATATCATAAATCAAAATAATGAAGTCACACCAAAATACCAACATATATAAAATGAAGTAATGAAGAGATAGAGACCTTTATCAATCACAACATCAAATGAACGAGATTCAAATCTATGCATGTCTCACACATCCATCTTAATATCTGAACAATTGTCATGAAGTTAGCTCAAAATCAATGAAAAAGGTATAATCTAGGTATGCGTACCAATATACAAATACATATACCCGTACACCATTTGGCGTATGGGTATGTACCAAACGTACCCATACACATACTCGTACTCGTACCCAGTATGTACCGGGTACGGGTACAACGCCAAAACTTGGGTACCCATGCAACATCGGGAATACCAAATGGACTACTGTGAGATCATTGGTAAGGGACGATTCATGTTACGGTTTAGAGTAATTACCATGATTTGCAAAGAGCAGAGCATTAGGAGAGATCAAAGTAATCGAGGACGGAGAAGATCTTAAAGACAGAGCCAGGATCAAGGACCTAGAGCCATCCCTTGTTGACGCAATTGTCGCTGATCTTTTTGTGCTTCTGCCTCAGGTGATCGGCCGAACCCACCACCTCTCTCTCTGTCACACACATATCAACCGCTTATTTCCGTGAATTATCACCGTCAAAGCTTTACTCGCTTGACCGTCCGCTTGATTCTCCGGTTCAACATTTCGTGTCTCGTGTCGTTCTTACGTACGACTGTGAAATGAACACTCAAAAAAATTTCATCACAGCTTATATTAAAGTTGCTCGTCTATCGGTCTTGATGCTTCAGCTTAACATTTCGTGTCTCGTGTCGTGTTTTACGTATCCGTGTGACCAAGGGCATCCGTTTAAATAGTGCGGGACTAAGTAGCGGGAGAGGTTCGCACGAAATAAACGAAGAGGGTGAAAAAGAAAACCTAAAGCGTTGGTTTTTGGTGAGTGATCGATTAATTGGAGGATGAAAAATCAATGACGGAGTTGCAGAGGGCTTTTGAACGTGAAGTCGGGTCTGACGCTTGGTAGAGAAGAACGTTATCGACGTCGTCTGTCCTCAAGAATCTCATGAAACTCCAAACAATCACTTAGATCTCTTCCACAGAACCTCTCTCTCTCTCTCTCTCTCTCTCTCTCTCTCTCTCCAACAAGATATCTCGTTCTTCACACACACGGGCGCATACGCATATACACAGACACTGAATACCTGGCCCTTGGAAGCCAATTAATCCATCACTGTTTGATCCCACTGCAGAGAGAATGCTTACATCCTTCTCACTTTCTTGAAAGCCATATTAACGGACTTGACATCAACAATGAAGCTGTTAGAAGACCGATACTTTTATCAGGATTCTTCTGAAGTATGTCAACTTGGCCGTATACACATGATACCAATATTTAGAGTTCCTCCTGCACTAACTATTCCAAGCTGTAAAAGTATATGTTCAGCAACAAATTCTGGGAATGCAGTCAAGTAACCGTAATGGGCAGTAGCGCAGTATATCTCAATTAGTACTTGTTACACCATGGTGCCAATATTTGCCTTGGATATTATCTTTTCCAATAATGACAGCCACAAGGGTCAAAGCCTTTGTCCCTGCTGACAGCTGGTATTCCATAATGGGAAGTTTGACCGCGCAGCCCGGGCTGTTGCTGTGCACCACCTGAGGCACGCAGCACAGGCCCAGCGATTTTAGCCAAAAATGGGAACATGGCGGCAACACAATGCCTTTCCTGCGTTGCTGGGGGCATAAAAGTCGAGTTAGACGACTGAACTTTCAATACAAAACTAGAAGAAGAAGAAGAAGAAGAAGTAAGGAACTAAATGTATTGGAAACTAAAAGTTAAAAAAGTGCCTGTCAGAGTTCAGAAGATGAATAGCGATCGAGGAGAGGCGAAGTAGAACGCGCCTTTGGAGAACATAGAATGGAGGAGGAACGAAGTAATCAATAGCGAACTCCGCTATATTCAAAACGTGACTTCCCTCTCTCTTTTCTCTGTAGGTGAAGGGGGGAAATTGAATCAAGCAGCGGAACCGAAACGAACGTATCGTGGGGAGAGAGAGAGAGAGAGATTTTCGGCTCTTTCCAACCCCTGGTACTTTACGGAGTTACTTTTTCCAATTATTTTAACTTTACTGATTACAATTACTTCTATAAATAAGATTTTATCCTATCCCAAAAAAAAAGTTTACTGATCACGAGACGTATGAAATGTCTCATGGACAGGCGAAGTTAGACGCGACCGATTTCTAACTGGCACCGGGACTGAACTAAGAACCGACTGAATCTAGAACCTGTGAAATCAAAACCAAGTCTCACCAGATCCAATTCTGGTTCCACCTTTTACCAAACCGAAATCGGATCCATACTTGAACTTACAATTTCATCGGCTCCAGTATCTTTTAAATTCTTTTTTATAATAATTAAATTTTTTATAAAATTATCAGTTCCGGACTAAGCAGAATCAGAAGTTGAAACCGCCGATTCTGATTTAGCGTCATTACTAAAAGTACAATCACTAGAACTATTTGGTTATGGTTGCTTCAAAAATATGATGGTCACCTTATACATAATTGTACATAACAATGTACATAACAACTTTCATTTGATAAAAGGTTTTTGGTTACAGTGGAGGCGAAGCCAGATGCACTTCCGATATCCAACTCATGACCTTCAACTTGCAAGTCAACCCCCTAGCCAGGTGAGTCGTTGCTCGTCATGCAGTTTCATATGAAAGTTCTGCGCAAAGTTGTTGGAGTGTCATATGTCACATGTAAATATCATTTTCCGTGGTAATAATGAGTATTATATCATAACTCATTCCTTGCTGCTGATCAATATACATGCTACACAACTCAAAGATGCATATCAATGAAGTTTCGGAGCTCCATCTCAGTGCGAACAGAAGTTTCTGTAGAAGAACCATTGCAGGTACGAGCAGCGATCTGTCACGCCACAAGAATATAAGCTGCAAAAGGAACAGTTAGCTGCTTTTCTGGCTGATCATAGTTGTTTGTTTGGCTTCAGTCAATGAAGCACCTCTCACCGTTCGACAAAAATGTTCCCATTCGCCTTCACAAATATAAACTACAAAGTCGTGAAAAAGTTTTCCAAATGCTGTGGTATATAGACATCAAAAGTTCAATCTTATAAAATTCAATGGAACTCATGCTAGACGAACTCGAAAGGCATTATGCGATGCCATAAACCTACCCACTACCCGAAGATACCGTGATGCAGGAAGCCCAATTAACTAAACGTTACCTCCAGATACTCTCATCTTCTTGCTTGCCAGCTTGAACGTTGGCACTTTAGCAAATTCATAGGAGTATCGCAGAAACAAGTTTCATTCACCATGCTGAACTGAGTAATATATGCACAATTCTGGAATATGTCAGGTAAGAGTGAATCTATAGGCTTTTACCCTGTCAACAGATAATTGACTACATAAAACGTAGAGAAAAAGAATGACCATGATCTTCTATTAAAACCAATGAAGAGGTTTTCACAAAAGTCCATTATTAAGACAAATAAACATGAGATGGGCTCTCCTATAAGTACTTTAGCTTTACATGGATCTACAAAAAGAATGCTCCAACCCAATCAGATTTCCAAACTTGACGAAGTTGATGGACCAACTCCAGAGCAGAGCGAACAACAGCAGAGGAAGCACCAGGAGTCTTGGGAAGCTACTTCCCTTGTTCAAGACTTCGACAATATATGGCATAAGAAAACCCATTCAGATAGCAAGCATGAATATTATCCAGATGCAAATGAACAGGTGCTTGACTCGAATTGTTCTATCACGACTAACTTGTACTTTGATGACATACAAAGAACAAAGCTCGTTATCCACAAGAAGCATTGGATGTTTGAGACTTCAGACTGTGAAGGCGTGCTTTGCTCCAATGGGCAATGACCAACGAAAATCAAAGCAACATGAACTCTGATACACAGAGTTCCAGTCATGTTTCTTCCAAGAGCCTCAGGCCTATCAGTCCAGCTCTCCATTTTGTAGAGGAAGGCTGTTCAGCTCACACAAAAGCTGAATATGAACTGAATTTTGGGTGTGTGTCTTGAGTTCGATTGTCATTTATGGAGAAACAACTCAAGATACATCCTGCCATCACGTTGTCTGAAGTGTTCAACCAATTCATCGTCTTTGTTCCACGAGGGCAGTGGCTGACTTTACATATGAAAAATCATATCCAACCGAATGGGTTCATTTTTCTCCAGGACCAATTGTAAATGGTTCTAAAGAGCCCCAAGTTCTTCCTGCCTCATTTTGACAGGGCACTGGAATGTAAAACATATGTTAGTGAACACAATGACGAAGTTGCAAGAAAAGGTCTCAGTACATGCAATCAATCGCTAACCACCACGAGAGGCAGCTGCTTCCATGCTCTTCTGCAACAAAAGTGCGGCCTCATTTAGAACTGATGGGTCAACCTCCAAAATGAGATCATCATGCACCTACAGCGATCAAGAAGAATCCCTTCAAATAAGAATATGCCTAGTTATGGAATAGATTACTAATGATTGAATTAGTTTTCTCATCGTTTTGGTTTATTTTTCCTCACTGACAAAATTTCCTTCATGATAGAGAACCAGTTCTACAAAGATTTATGGAAAATGATATTTAGATGACTAAATGCCATGAAATCTCTCACAAACAAATTCAAGTTAGTTAAAGTGTTCCTAGTTTCCATAGCTTAGCCAGTTTTCCTGTAGAAAAGAAAGAAATCCCAAGGATGGGTTACCTGCAAGAGGATGTGACAACGACCTTTAAGAGTACCACTCTGGTGCAAAAGATTCATCCAGGTTGGACCCCAGACATCCCTCAGAGATGACTGAAGGAATCTTTATCATAGCAATCTTAATTATATCAGCCGCAGATCCCTAGAAATTCATAAGAGAAGCACATAACTGAATGAGCAAATGGGACACCCCTCAACTAAGCGGTCTACCAATTAAACTAAAAAACAATGACGAGAAGCTTAATTCTAAAGGAACACCAACCACAAGCACATAAAAAATAGAAAATGAATGAGGGAAAAGTTCATTGACTTATTTCAATTTGTACTTTTGGATTCTATGCTGGACCAGTCCCCTTTCTAGTACTGGAACTAACTAGAAGTGACCAAAGAAGTACTATAATGAACATTGTACATTACATTTACAACCCCTCATTAACCAAAACAAAGTGGAACGTACAAAGGCAAAAAAAGAAGAAGGAAAAGCTTTTATGTTTCACAAACCCGCATCACAGCTTATAAGAAGAATGACTCCAGGTTCCAGGAAAGGGTTCTGTTTGCTTAATCAGGAGCTGGATTTAAAATCTTTGATAGCCACTAACAATTATTACAATTGGCCTAAGAATGAAATGTATGGATTAACAAAGAGACAAATAAAAGAATCACAAAGCAAGACGAAGCCTACAAAACAATTTTTAACATCACATCTGAATTCTGTCACCTGACAAATAGAATTTACAGCTTGTCTCTCGGCTTTAGCTTTGTCCTTGCTATTTGGAGAGTTTATCTTCGGTAGAAATCTTTTCCTTCCTTTGAGAGTTTGTATATACCTGAAGCATGAGATGAAATTATTTCTGGAGTTAAAACCTGAGCTTCAGAATCTATCTTAACCTCCATCCAATATGCACAAACGTAGCAAGAAAAGCCTAGCACATATGAATGATCTTCACGGGAGAGACATTCATAAAAGAAATAGATGAAGATGACAACTATTTCCTTGAAGAACTATGCATCAAGATAATATGGAATGCTAGAACGCTTTGGTAATAGATTGTGCTGCAGAACAAGAAAATGATAACAATATTCCTTAAAGTAGTATAGAAAAAGACTTGAGGTTGAAGTGACGTATCTACTTGATAATGGAAATTTCATTATAAACCTTCTCCCTGTAAAACTGACACCACCTATTATGCATCTAATGGTCGTGGCACTGCACGTAATATACAAAATTGGCATAGTCATGACTGTATAGGTCATGGCCAACACCATGAGTTCCTGTCGTGAATATACGGACTAGAAATGTGAATGCGTTGATGATGGATAAAGGCATGTGAAATCGCTTAGATCAATTTCATCCCTGAGGCAATTTGCACTCATGAGTATTGTCTAGTGCTAGACTTTTGAGTGTTTGAACATGAAAAAGATATTTGTCCATACTATGACAAAATGCATAAAAATGAAAACCACTTGCACTCTTACACACTGAGAAAAGCACAAGCAACATAAACTGTGTAACAGGAAAAGAAATACAGAAGAACAAGCTGTATCATTTTGAAACATGCAGCTATATAACAGCAACAAGCACGTAGATTTTGAGTTGCATCTTGTAATCTTCATAGATTCAGAGATGGAATTTACCCATTTTCGTGACATAACTCAACCACCTTGATGAGCCAAGATGACACGCCAGGAAAAGCACTCATAAAAGTACGAAAAATTTCAGCAGCTTCATCAACAGTGCATTCAAGATGCTCAGCAAGTGTACGGACACCCATTCCGTATAATATTCCATACACTAGTCTCTTGGTTTGATCTCTCTTTGTTGCTAATTGTAGAAAGCATCTTGCCTGCCCATCTTGCCGCAATCATCATAAAAACATCACCATGAGGATTGGAAAGAAGTTCAATCAATGAAGGGTCTTTAGAGAAATGAGCCATCAATCGCAAGATGACGCGATCCATGAAATTCGCATTAGGATTGCAAGAAAACCAATTTCTCACCTTTCCTCAAGAAGACATGATCCGTGAAATTCGCTTCCCTACTTCATGAGAAGAAAACCCTTTTTGCTCAGAACCCACTTCTTTACAATGAGTTCAATCCTCCTTCTCAGTCGTAGTCAGCGAATAGACTATGGGACTAAGAGGGTTGTAACAGAGGGGGTAGGGCCGCCATTGAGGAGAAGGAGAGACGCGGGGCGAATTTCGTGGAAGGGCGGGAAGTGTTTTAAGGAACCTTTTCGTTCGATCGCTCAACTTCCGGTATATTTACAATCACCCGCTGATGGGAACAAACTCCTGGTTTAGCTGGTGCCTACTTTTACCCTTTCCCAAGTGGTGTTGCAGTTTATAGCATCTACTTTACATGCATGTTTCTTGGAATCCGTTGATTCTACTCAAGGTATGCATTGAATGGTATGGTGAGTTCGGAGTCAACCCAACCCTGACCTGAAAAATCTGAATCAGGTCGATGTTTTAGCACCCTGGATTGGGTTTGGGCCAACTTGAAGCAACCCAAACCTGACCCTAGTGTACTTTAAATATATATATATATATATATATATATATATATATATATATATATATATATATATATATATATATATATATATATAACTTAATATTCTAAAATATTAAAGTAGATGTTGCTTAGTTCGCCGATAATGTTTGAAAGTAAACATAAATCTATGTGATATATATTGTGTTTTTAGACATTGTGAGCATACTAAGCCATATATTCACAAGCTCGTCTGTTACTCCCCATGCCGAAACCAAAGTAACTAGCAAATCCCACACAAAGAAGAATGGTGTCTTATCACGTCTCCTCAATTTTAACGTAACAGAATCACTAATTCTCCAAACCGTCTTACCGTTCTGAATACTGAATCTCTCTCTCTCTCTCGCATGCTAGTCAATTGGCCGCTCGATCCGTTTCTTTCATGAACCGTTTCGCAAAATGATACGTCATTTCCACGTATCGCCTCAGCCTCTTCAAGTCCAGTTTCACGGTTTGAGGTTCCAGGTATATGTACTTGGTGTTCGTCCAATTCCGCCTGACTACAGCCTTGGGGTTCCTCAGCACTATATCATTCCTCACATACTTCTCCACCAAGCTGCTCTCTTCCACTGCTATCCGATACGGTACATATTTCACGCCCATGGCTCGAGCAGGCTGGCCGAAGTACGTCTCGGAGACCCAGTCCGTACCCAAGGGGACTACTTGCAGTAAGACGGATCCGGGTCTCAAGAACATGAAATGGGTCAGACCCGCTCCATGGACACCCATCATGGCATGGCTGGCATTAATGAGCTCAAATGCCTCGTTCAGGTCCGTAGTCTTAGTTGGCATGAACGTCTTCACCACGAACCCGATCTGCTCTGCTAGATTGATGACCTCGGCCTGGTTTGTGATGCTACGGCTTCCATTTCGAACCACCATTATCAATATTGGTCGAGCTCGATGATTCATATGATCTCGATCAGGAAGATGATTCTTGGCATATGATTCGCCAAGGAAAGCTCGAAAACTAGCCATGTTCTCGGCATTGGGCATCAAAGAAGGATCGATGGTCATATCGGCGTGCGATACGAGTCCAACAACCGCACCGCGGTTAAAGCAATGAGTCAATGTCTCGTTACCCAAGTTTATGATCTTGTGAGTAGAGTGGTGGTGCAAGACCTCGTAGAATTTCCGGACCCACCAGTTGTGGAACTCAGAGATGACCAACACAAATTCGCCTTCAACGAATCGCGATGTGATGAACAATGGAATCAAACCGTCGTTGAAGTCATGGAAGAGGTTGCCGGCATAACCGCCCGTGCTAAAGACTAGCGCGATCTCATCGTGATACCTGTCACAGGTGGTGTTCGTGGTGGTGGTGATGGTGAGCTCTGTGACGGAGGCCATGAGTTCCTTCTCCCACTTGCGAGGATGCGGGTGTAGTTTTTGAAATAAAGGGGGGGATTTGTTGGAGGGGTCCATTAGGAGGAAGGTTTTTGAGATTGGGTCCATTCGGGTCGGGCCGTTGATGAAGCAGATATCGAACCGGTTCTGTGAGAAGTCGCACGTAATGCCAGTCTGGTTCTGCTCGAAGGGCCTTTTGGGGATTCCAGGCTTCCAGATTCTGGCTGCAACCAAAAGAGAAAATCCCACCATTAAGTCACAAAAGAAGACAGGTTTTCACATGGCGCATGTAAAAACTATGGTCAACCCAATACAAATAGGTTAGGAATATATTTTAGACAAGCTTCATCTTTCTCTCTCTCTCTCTCACACACACACACAAGGCAAGATCGAGCACAATTATATGGAGTGCCTTAATCATGGTTTGGACATTAGGTTGTTTTATAAGCCCTGCTGCAATTTGGACTCAACGTTTTCAACAAGAAAGTATAGCCCACGGGCAAAAGAACAATAGCACATCTTGCTAGGGAGGTGACTGACAAGTTGAAGGGCATGAGTTTAATACCAAAGGGATGCATCATGCTTCGGTTGCATCACTGTGCCAACAAAAAAAGTATAGCCCACGAGTGGCAGTCCGCCATTCGTGATGGCAGCCCGTCCATAAATTCAAACACCATGTTAATTTAACAATTCGGTGAAACTCGCAACTTGTATTTATTTATTATTCATGTGATGCAGTGTCAAGTTATATCAGTTGATCACTGAGCTCATTTTTAATGAGGTTTGTCAAAATGGGACCCTCTCCTAAGAGGAATATTGCTTCATCATGGAACTTTCCCTTTCTTATTTTCCATGGTCCACACACGGAAGGGATGGAAAATACCTTTACTCCGGGAATCAAGCCATCATTAGCACATAATTTAACAGTAAACACCAGTATCTTTAATGCATGATACCAACTAATCTCTTCCAAACTTAGAAAACCTTGATCCTTTTGTCCCCCATCTCCTCCCCAACCTATTAACTACTTTGGGCTGTTGAGACGAGCGAACAAACAGAACATGGGCTGTTCATAGCTCGTTCATCAACTCAAACTGTTCATATTCAGAACTTTTAACTGGTTTGAGCCGAGCTGGATGTAAACCAAACATGTGCAGACTGCAGAGTCAGCCAATCTATCTGACCGAGCGGCTCGTTGGGGTTGAAAACTTGAGTTTTAACATATTAAATTGACTTTATAATGAAAATTAATTCAATTTTTGGGTACTTTTTTTGGTAGAGAATTGAACTGATAATGTATATGTGACAGAAGAGGTTGAATTAGTGGGAGTAACAGAAAAGAAAGGATATGCGAAAAGAAGATGCTAGGGAAGTGGGAGAGGAAGACATTGTGAGTGTTGAGAGAGAGAGAGAGAGACCATCTTTCTCTCGTGATCCCAACTCGGATTTGTGAACCTGGGCCAATTGTTGACTGTGACTCGGAATGCGAACCGACGCTCTCATACGCCAATTACTGTTGGCCACCGAAAACGACTTTTTTCAATTCGTAGGGACCGGTGAAATGTTCAGGACACCTCTGCTGGAGGATGATTCATTTGTACGAATGATCCTACCTGTGGTGTCCATATCTACTCTCAGCTAGCAGCCATCAAACCACGAGGAACGGCCAGACTTGTCTTCGGATTCCACTGATAAACTGCCTCGTACTCTTTGTTTTTTTTCCTTTTTGTAAATCTTGCGACGGATTAGATGCTCATAACTCTACCACGGTAAGGGTTTATCTTTTAGTTGAATCCTTTACATGGTTTCTTACGGACGCCACTTGGTGTAGATAAAACTTGATTTTAGTTTTGATACTAATTTGAAGGTCTTACTGATCTAACTCCAGACATAAAATTCATACATAGCTGAAAGTATTGCGAACAAGATGAAGAATACTTTTTTGATTTTGTATAAGGAGAAACCAAAGATCTTCTCAGACTAATTTCCGTTTGAGAGAGAGTTAAAGAGTCCCAACACACTCAGAAAGTTTCTGATCTTTATGTGAACTAGAAAGTTGTCTAGGAACTTGAGCAAAAACTAGCCACAATCACGGCAGATTTTTAGCTAGAACAGATAGAAACAGCATCAAATTACTAACAATCATGAAGAATTTCATGAAACAAGACCGGAATTAAGTTTAACTCTAACAGATCGACACAAAGAAGCTAAAACAACTTGAAATCATTCCCAGAAGTATCGACGATCAAAGAAAGCGGGAAGCAAATCTAGATGATTAGAAAGGAACCGTTAAGGCATCCCAGATCTTATCATATCATGAGCACATCAGGAGTCCCCAATCGTACCTCGTCGAGACGTCTGAGTCAGCGAATCGGGAAACCAGGAGAGTTCCTGATGGTGAAGAAAGAAGAAGGCAAGTCCGATCAGGATCATGAGAGCAGCAACGTCGATCGTTCTGTACGGAGTTCGTCTTGTCCACGTTGGCGGTCGACTAGGTGACTTCATCTTTTCCCTCCTCCTCTTCTTCAATACAGCATAGATTACAGCATTTTGATTAAGAGGAGGTTGGTTTGGAACCATTGGCATTTTATTTATAACGACGAGAAAGAAACACCGAGTTCAAGAGAAGAGGGTCACATTCATTTGTTGTGCAGGCATCCCATGTGCCCGTTTCCAGGCCCCACTTTCTACGATCGGCAGATGAAAACAAACAAGTATTAACTTCTTATTATATTTAGTATTACTAAACTGGTCGTCATATTAAATCTCCACCATCCATCTCCAGTTCTCATTACTTAAGACTGACAAAATAAGACACGACACGAGACACAAACGTAAACACGAAAAATATATTACAGTATTCGATGTAACGATAAAAGATCAGTTTGGCATGTTTGGCACCACCATGACACAAACGTAGACACGATCTGTTCTTGAATGACACAACATGTTTCATGGACACGATCCAAAACACTTGAGACTAACCTGTTTTTGAATAACACTACATGATCCATGAACACGGCCCGAAACACTGCACTCGCACTTGAGTGTGACCTGAGTGGACCCGCTTTCACAAATCTTAGGGTGTTAGCTTTCAACTTAGATGTATGATCCAGATATCTTCTTGACACGTGACACGACAAAACGGATGGGTGGTGGGCCGGGCGGGTTTGTCCCTCAATGAGATCTGCCCAATATATATATATATATTGATTTGATCATGTTTCCCAATGACGTTACACTCATATCCAATCCTACTAATAAGAGTGTCCAAGGGAGAGGTAAAAAGGAATTTGTTTTAATATATATATATATAGAGAGAGAGAGAGAGAGTGTGTGTGTGTGTATGTGTGATTGATATATATGTACACCTATCCATGCTCAAATTCAAGTAAAGATCGAAGATATTAACATTTCGATTGGTATGATCAACGGTGGATATTTGAATTTATAAAATGAGAAGTACAAGTTATGCTTTCTTTTACACTTTACATAAATGCGTTTTAAATTTAAATCTCTATCATTGATAATGCTGACCAAATGACAGAGATCTTTAAGTGAATTTAAGTATAAACTATGTTCTCATTATATATATAGTCAAATCCATTTTATTATGTCAAAGGTTCCATCTTTAATATTAAGGTAATAAAGTAAGCAAAGTACAAAAATTTCAATGGTATTTTAAAATCTCTAATGTCGATCATACCAATATATATAGACATGAAAAGAGAGAGAAAGAAAGAGAATGTGCTAGTGGTGCATTCTCTTTATTTTTTTATGGTACGGCTGTAATAAGATTGTTTTTTATGTTTTTCTAAACACATTTATAATTTTTTAAACAACACACGTGCCCTCGCTAAGGAAGACATATGAGTATATATAATAAGGCTTATTGGGTCTAGTTTTCACACACACACAATACACAAATATATACATATATGCTGGAATTACAGAATGATTAGAGACAAATTTTGCAGAAATACTTCCTGGCACTGGCAAGACTGCCAGTTGCTTGTGTTTTGTCTCCTTCGCGAGAACGGGATCACCCCATGATCAGTTCAAGCGTGGAACTCGTTCCGGTTCGGTTTGTGGTGTACCGGCCATTTGAGCGGCTCGACCCGAACATGAACACTTCGGGTCGCTCGTGTTCAGTCAATCCGTGGCCTGAACGGACCTAGAAACAGAAACCGTAACCACACTGGGGACCCCTTTGGCTTTGTGATGGCTTGAGCCGAACTAGAATTCTTGACATTAGAGTTGCTTCTTCA
This sequence comes from Brasenia schreberi, assembly GCA_036023115.1. Lineage (NCBI taxonomy): Eukaryota > Viridiplantae > Streptophyta > Magnoliopsida > Nymphaeales > Cabombaceae > Brasenia > Brasenia schreberi. Next base: position 8,616,761 of record JAYKKT010000072.1, read on the forward strand.
TTTTACAATTTTTTTTTGTCATAGATCTTTTAATAAATTTCAACTAAATTAGTTCTTATGTAGTACATTTATTGGTTAATTTGGTGTTTCACTCAGTTTGAAAACACAAATTGAAATCAAACCAGAACTAGAACCAAATCCTAACCCAAATCAAACTGGACAGAATCAAGAACCGCCTTGAAAGTCGACTCTAAACCAGCGCCTGTGGAACCAGAACCGAAGCTAAGCGGGTTGGTTTGGTTACAGTTAGGGTTCCTGGTTCGCGGTAACCAACCATGTCTAACTAATTGGACTAGCGTACAAGGTGAAACCATCAAAGGTTTCACATATTCAATAAAATAATTAGGAAAATATAAAATTTTGCCTGATTGAGAACCATATACCAAAGCTTGAGCCGAAAAAGAGCAGATTGGTTTCCCTCCTAGTCTTGGTTTTCAGTAGGTTATGCAAACTCGAAGAAAACAAATAGAATAATAATAATAAAGATATAAACAACATAGTCTAGTATAAGTCGTAACCGGCCTAGAAAATATTTGGGGTGAGATGTACTTGCATATCGGGAAAGATGTACTTGTATTTTACATCCACAAAGCATATACATTTATAAGATTTTGAGATCTCACCCTAAAATAGGTCGTCGATGGATCTTATGATAATGGAACTTTTAAAATCATTACAGTAAGGCTTGCAATATGATACATGGAATGCATAAAGGATAGTTTTATTATTGTTTATGAAACCAAATGGGAATGGACTAGCCGGTCTAACCATATCATAAACATAATGGTATTTAACCACTATATACTTGCTCTTCGGGCTGTCTGCTCCACTCTTGAGAAGAGTAATTGTTGTATTGTTGTTATAGTAAATGACAACTGGTTCATCGGCTATCTTCAGTTTCAGATCTCGTTTGAAGCAGTTTATCCTCATAACAGCCATACAACAAGTCATATACTTAACTTTCTATATATGCAATGCTACACAATCTTATTTCTTACGTGTTCGAGAAACAACATCACTTCCAAATAAGAATATTTGTCCTAAGGTTGATTTATTATCATGTTTGCTCCCAACAAAATCAACGTCTAAGCATCCTACCACTTTCACTTCATCTACTTGAAAACAAGTTTCAAGTCTTTTATTCCTTTCAGATATCTTAAAATCTTTTTTATAGTTATCCAATGTTGTCGTCTAGGATTACTTTGATATCTACTCACAAGATAAAGAACGAAGCTGATATTAGGTCTTGTACACAACATAACATACATCAAGTTATCCACAGCTTGTGCATAAGAAACATTAGTCTTATAGTCTCCTTTACCGAGACAATCAACCATACTCAGTTTGACCCCTTTTGAACATATGTATCAACAGACTTTCATTCACCCATTTTGAACTTCTTGAGGATATAATCAATATTTCTCCTAACTTAGGCATAAGAGTTTAGATTCTTTATGTCGAGAAATCTTTATACGTATAATATAAGATGCTTTCCTCATATCCTTTATTTCGAACCTTGAGTTTAACCATGACTTGGTTTTGACAATCATTTATTATCATTTCCATTCAACAATATGTCATTTGCATATAATGATAAGTTGACAAAGTGGCTCCTACTATTTCTGACATATATATAGTGATCGAGCTCATTAGCCACAAACTCAAGTTCAATAATGATATTTTGAAAAGTCAAATATCATTGACGAGGTGACTGTTTGAAGCCATATAGGGATTTTCTCAACCTAAATACTTTATCTTCTTTGCCTTCAACCACATATCATTTGAACTGCTGCATATATATGATTTCATTTAAATCTTCATTTAAAAAAGTTGTCATTACATCTAACTGATATAAATCCAAATCATAATATACAAATATTGTAAGGATTATCCCTATGAATACAAATTTCACAATAGTGGAATATGTCTCAACATAATCTATCATCTCTTTTTGCGAGAAACCATTTGCAATCAACCTCGCTTTAAAATCGTCGATTTAACTATCAACCTTATATTTCTTTTTTAGAACCTATTTACAGCTTTTGACTTTCCTTTTTTTTGGCAAATCAACCAATTCCTAAACTTGTTTTTTCTCAATGGATTCAAATTCTTTATCCATGGCTTTCTCCCAATCTGTTGCTTTTGATGAGTTAATAGCTTGTTGATAAGTTAAGTTATCAGTCAACTCATCTAAATTCACCAAATTGCACACTTTTTTAATAAGATAAGTGTGATAATTCTTTAAGTAAGATGGTTTAACCTTGAGCATTTTATTTCTACTTAAAGTTTTTGTTATTCCAAGAAGGTCTTCTATGGGTTCAAATGATGATTGATCTAGCTCTACTAGATCGTCATCATACTCATCATTATTTTCCAAGATACCATTCTTAGTATATTATAAGAATTCAACATCTCTTCTCTCTATTGGTCCTTATGATAAAACTAATATCCCTTTGAGCCTTTAGAATATTCAATGAATATGTATCTAAAGGACTTAATATCTAACTTATCTCTACACTGATCAAGTATCTTTACATGTGCAATAGATCTCCACTTCGTGAGATAACCTAGGTTGGGGTCAATTAGTATTGACCTTATCATATTCAGTAAGGTTCTTTTATATCTTTAAGCTACAACATAATGTTGATATGTCATGCGTATTGTGTTTTGTTTTGAAATACCAATGTATTTACAAAATTCTAGAAATTCTTTAAAGGTATATTCATCATCTCTATCTGATCTAAAAACTTTGATTAAATGCCTCAATTGATTTTCAACTTCTTGCTTATATTCTTTAAAAATTTTAAGTGCCTCAAATTTATGTACTAGGAGATATAAATACGTATATCTTTAGTAATCATCGATAATGGTTATAAAATAATTTTTTTCATGATGTGACCTTACTCTAAAGGTCTACATAAATCAATGTAAATGACCCCTAATAGGGTTGTTGCTCTTGTTGTCTATTTAGGAACAATTTTCCTTGTTTCTTTTTCTTGTATACAAGCTTCGCAAAAGTGTTTTCCTCAAATCTTAGTAGTAAGTCAAAGTTGGATAATTTCAACTTTTTCTGACTTATATGCAAGGCATTTATGCTACACATTCACATCAACATTAAAAACACAGTCAATATAAGTAGAAGATTTTTTATTCTCATTAACTTTTAGTTTGAACAATCTATATTATACATCAAATTTCTTAGAGAAAAATATTCTCCCATGTTTCCCCACATTCACCTTGTTAGGAATAAACTTGACCTCAAAACCTTTCTTCACTAAGGTAGGAACTGAAACTAGATTGCACCTTATAAATGACACAATCAATACATCAGTCAATGCAATCGGTATGCATTGTGCAAAAATTCTAAATGACCCAATACTTAGAATATCTGAGAAAGTATTATTTCAAATGTACACCCAATGTTCTACTGTTTTGTATTCCTTTAGATCTATTGTCCCTTCCTTGGTCTTCGAGATATGTCTAGTCGCTCTTGAGTCAATCAACCAAATAATCATTAGTTCATGTAGAGACATTTCAATACCACGCATATTATATAATGATTCTTTGATTGTCCGCATTGTAGAGTTTTCTTCAACTCTTATTGTTGCGGCAATCTCTATTTTAGTGTTCCATCTTCTACTACTAAAACACTTAACTCGAGAAGTAGTTTCCTACATTTTCTTAAAATATTGATTGCTATTTTTATTATTTTTGCCAAACTTTTTGTTTGGTTTATTTCTCCTTTAATTGGGTTTGAAGCTCGAACCTATCTCATCTTATACTACTAGTAATTTTTCTTTTTTATTTTTACTCATGTGTTCTTACTAAATTTCTAGTTTGAGAATCAATTCAGAAAGGTTGATTTCGAAACTTAGTTTAAGGACAGTGTTGACTATGTTTCATGACAAGCGAAAATTGTTTAATATTATAGATATCTGTATCGGTTCTGAGATGAATGATTTTGGCGCAACTAGGTCTCTTGCCATTACCAGCATATAGTTTACAATTTCTACTGCATTATCCCCTTCTTTTATTTTTGAAAGAATTATATTTTTGTAGTAGTAATTGGAAATGTTGCTTGACAATTGTGTCATATTTAGCTATTATAGAATAGAAAAACTCTTTCGCAGTCTCGAATTACTCGAAGACCCTGATTAAGTCATCCTCCATGTACGTTAATATGATAGTTCTTGCTATTATGTTATCTTTAAAAAATGTCTTATACATTTTTATTTGTTGCTCTTTTATGTTTGGTGGTGGCGAATGCACAATTTTCTTTAGGACATACTCTACACCTTAAAGTGTTAGAATGAGTGGTATCCTTCCCTTCCATGTTTAGAAGTTTAAATTGTTTAACTTTTTTATCTTTGCTAACTCTAACACACATATTTTAGAATTCATTTTCATGTGTTTGGCAATAACTCATTTAAGTGTAAGATGGTATAAAAAGAAAACATTTACCAAGCAACAAACCATAAATAACATAACTCTAATTACCACGATGCAAAATATCACAAAAATGAGCTAAAAATAACTCATAAATCTATAAATTTTCTAAAAAAATCCTGCCTTTATTAATTTCCCAAAACACTAGGAGTAAAACATTAATTTCATTTATTTGTTCGGTTTTATAATTTTTTACAAAGATAAAGGACAAAGGAGTAAAATCAGTGTTTAGTATTTCTAAAAATTTATCATTGATCGAGAGTAAATTCATAATTTTGCCCCTTAATTTGTAATTTACACACTAGTGCAAACTTATTTATTTAATCACAATTAAGCTAAGGAAATAAACAACAGAAGGTTGGCCATTATTACCTACGCCTGATTGTACCTCCTACCATAAATTATCAAGTAACAACTGTATATGAGACATTTTGTGATTTTATCTATTTGATCCCAATACCAGTGGCCCACTCTTTTGATGAAGAGAATGGGAAGAGTTAAAATTCCCAAACCCACTGCAAACCCTATACCTGTGGCTGCATATTTCATTTGTACCTCTTCTTCATCACCATCCAAGGCTTGTTGCGGAGGACTATCAACAACAACTGAACATTGTTTTTTCACCTGTGCACCGCAAAGCTTCAGATTCCCTTTAAAGGAGGACTCATCGAAAGTATCGAATTGGTTTCCTTGTGGTATGCTTCCCCGTAAGTCATTGAATGAGAGGTTCAAGATGGCCAAAAACGTGAGTCTTGACAACTCAACTGGTATGCTTCCAGATAGGTGGTTGTTCGAAAGATCCAATGCTTCCAATTGGTTCATATTTCCGAGAGATTTTGGAATGGTACCACTTAAATTGTTGCTCGACATGTTTAATTGATATAATCCCTGCAATTCCCCTATCTCCTTTGGAACGTCTCCAGTGAACAAATTGTCCGATAAGTCGATGATCATCAATGCCTCGATCAACTTCTGAACAACCACATCATTTCCTTTGATTCTTTGTGTTACTGATACGTAGCGTGTACCACCGAGAAGATAAGAAACAATAGAATTGTCTATGAACGTGGGCGCACTGGCAGAATTAAGCACCTTCATGGCCTGTAGGTTTGTAAATAGTTGAGATGGAAGGGAACCAGAAAACAGATTGTCAGCGATGTCAAGTATCCGCAGCGAAGGGAATATCCGTTGAGAGCGCTCGAATGTAATGTGTCCCCCAAGACAGTTGGATCTCAAAGTCAATATAAGTAAGTTGCTCAAACTACCCAACCAGGAAGGGAATGTACCATTCAGCTGATTGTTGCCAAGATCAAGAGCTTTCAACTTACTGCAGTTTGAGAGAGATTTTGGTATTTTTCCACTCAAGAAGTTCGTATTCAGATTGAGCATTCGTAGTGGTAGACCTTGAACTTCTGGTTCAAACCCTAACTCACCTAGCCTTTGAAATTTGTTGTCGAAGCAATTTGGTATGTCACCGACAAGTTGGTTGTCAGACATGTCCACCACTTGGAGGGAAGTAAAATTGCATATGAAAGTTGGTATTCGCTCATTGATCCGATTACCTGAAACATTTAAGCCCACGAGTGAGGAATCGAGTAGTTGGGTGTCATTAGATGGTCCATCAATCCCTTCTATCTGGTTCCCCGAGATGTAAAAACCCTGAAGCTCCCTATGCCATAGCCATGATGGTATACGCCCACTTATGCCATTTTGTGAGAGGTCCAGAATATGAAGGTTGTGGAGCTTTTGGATGAAGAAAGGGAAGGTTTTGATGCCACAACCGCTCAGATATAAATACTCAAACTGTGGCATATTGATCATGTTGCTTTGGTTTGCTTTACTAGCATTGGACATTACCACACTCAATTCTGCATTATATGAAAGGTCTAACGACAGTAGCTTCTTCATGCCTAAGAACAACGAGATGTTGATGGTATCACTCAAAAGATTAAGAGAAAGGTCAAGAAGTTGGAGATTAGGTAGTTCTCTTGCAGTAAAGGTGATTCCCCCACTGAGAGAATTGTTCGCAAGGTAAAGGAATTGCAAATTCAAAAGGGGCTTGCAAAATTTTGGTAGTGAGCCATTAAATCTGTTGTGTCTTAGGTCAATGTAAAATAAATTAGGGTGATTCAGAAGAGGTGATGGGATGCTCCCACCTAAAAGGTTGCTTTTCAGGTCTAAATGAGTGAGGTTAGAAAGAGAATTGAAACATTCGGGAATAGGACCGCTTAAGCTGTTGTCAGAGACGTCCAAATAGAGAATTCCAACCGAATGCCAAGATGATGGAAGTCTTCCTTCAATTCTGGTTGATTTCATCCTTAATTCGGCGAGTTGGGTGAGATATGAAAATGCCTCAATGTTACTCGAGATCTGCCGTGTATATGAAAGCTCCAAAGTCTGAATCCTGCTACTCTTAAGACGTGTATCATCAAGGGGCATGTGAATCACCAGCAACTCATTGAAGGAGACATCAACCTCCTCCAACAGAGGCAGCAAAAAAATGCCCGAAGGAAAGTTTCCCTGGAGACTGCAACCCTTCAGCATAAGAACCCGTAAGGAGGTGAGGTTTGCAAAGAACTCGGGTATGTAGTTGAGGTCGTTCCAGCCGAGGTCAAGGTACGAAAGAGACCCCAAACCAGCAAGAGATTCATCCATTGGGCCATGAATGTCGCAACCCATCAGGCTGAGAGTATACATTCTGGGTAGTGAAGACGACAACGCCACACTAATATCTTTTCCGCTTGCAGAGATGTTGACTTGGTCGAGTCGGAGGTCCTGCAAATTGCTTAAGCCCTTAACAAGCTTCGTGAGATTGGGGTACCGGAGTTCCAGGGCAACATTGAAAGAGAGATTAAGGGAGACCAATTGTGCCATCTGCGACATCTCCAACGGGATGCCACCAGAGAAGAAGCAGTTGGACAAGTCAAGGTGGACGATGTGGGGGAGTTGTGCAAGGCCCTTGGGGATTTCATAACTGAAATCATTGTAGCTTAGATTGAGAAGCTGGAGATGTTGAAGCTCAAAGAGAGCAGGGTCCACACTGCTGAAGGCAATATCATACCGATTGGTAGTGTTGGAGAGTTGCAAGGCGGTGACGAAGCCGTTGCGGTTGTCACAGGAAACTCCTTCCCAGTGGCAGCAATCAGATCCCTCCTGCCATGAAGTGAGTTTGCCGGGTCGGAGGTCAAGGCCTAGCTTGAATTGGAGCAAAGCGGAGCTCTGGTTCGAGTGGCAAAGGGTCGATACTGATGATGGTCTCTCCTCCGAAGCATAGGTAAAGAAGAAGATGGTACAAATGGCAGCACAATTGCATAGCAGAAAAGGTAGAGCAACACGATATCCCATGACCAATATTTCTGTCAGGCAGCTACCAAGAGCGACCCGCAACTCATGTGTTGTATGGCGTTCGAAGTCCCCCCATATTTGAAGCTGAGTGTCGATCTTAGTGGAGCTGCCGGTCAAGAAAGAGAGGGTCGTCGTTGGAAGAAAAAGATATAAAACGACAAAGCCTTGGGGCCTGCTCCACTCATGCGTCAAATCACAACAGAAAAAGTGGAAAACACTCGATTGAGGTGGGTGGGCGAAGCGGAACGAGTGTGAATGCCTCCTCATCTTGCTAGACTAAATTATAAAGGGCTGTTTGCATCTGGAAGCGGTGAGGGTGCACCATCAAAAGCACCCCAACAAAGTTTGAGGCGAGCCGACAATCCCTACCAACACAAATTAGCTTGGGAACAATTTGAAAACTGTTGTTGAAACTTAGAAAAAAATGATTGATTCTTTCCTACTTCGTGTTTTTTCCTTATTGACTACGTTTTCAATTTATTGACTATGTTTCCAAAGACTGCATCTTACATTAAAGACAGTTCATCTAATTGCAAGGATACCAAGAATGGCGAACTCATTTTAGAACAAGGTGAAGCCGATAGCAGGACCTCAAATCTAAAAAATTATTGAGTCTCTCTCTCTCTCTCTCTAGATATATATATATATATATATATATATATATATATAGATAGATAGATAGGAAAATACAAGTTTGGACTGAAATATAAGTATGTCTCAATAAGCCATCGGATAGGAGGGCCTAAAACCAACCAGAAAAAATTATGAATCACCAAAAATCTACTCATTGATACCGGTTAATCTTGTTCATGTTATTAGACTTGGGGATTTGTGGCTTGACTGTTGAGGCATAACATGTATGTTAATTATACTAACGTGGACTAGTGCTAACAAATGAAACCTAGTATACAATAAATACAGGAAACGAAACTTACTGCACCCTGTCCGCGGATATGGTCTTTATCGATTTTGCCTTTCACCATTGAGCCGTTAAGAAGGCCAAATGCCACTAAAACTTTATCATTCTTAGATATCCGTCAATAACACGAAAAGTGATTATTCTCAGTCTGAGCTGCTAGTACCAGGACTCTGATCATGGTCATTGATTCCATGAGACCAAAAATCATGTTTGGGTCATGTAAGATCATTATCAAGTCATACATGCAAATTAATATTTTAAATTTATGTAAATATTATATTGAAACTTTATCATTCTTAGAACGGATCTAAGTTGGTATAAAATTTCCCAGAACCAAAGTAGGCTCCATAATTTTTACCTCGTGCCAAGGCTCAACCAGTTTATTTACCATAGGTGGGCTGAGGGACAATTTATGACCTTGGTGCATCAAATCTCCTAGATTATTTATATGTAATATTGCAACATGTCTGCTAACGATGCCTGATTGTAAACCTCCTAAATATAAAGTAATAAACGTAGGTGACACATTTTACCACTCTCTCTATTTGATGCCAATACCAGTTGCCAGCTCTTTCATTGAAGAGGATGGGAAGAGTTATGATTCCCAAACCAGCTGCAAATCCTACTCCGGCTGCTCCATAGAACCACTGTTTCTTTTCTTCTTGCTGGTTTTCTTCATCATCATTAAAGGCCTTTCTGTGAGTACCATCAGCATCACCTCGAGCAAAACATTGTTTTTTCACCTGCATACAGAGCTTTGAGTTCCCTCGGAAGGAAGACTCGTCAAAAGTATCGAATTGCGTTCCTTGAGGTATCCTTCCTTCCAAGTCATTAAACGACAAGTTTAAGACGGCCAGAAACGTGAGTCGTGATAACTCTTCCGGTATTCTTCCGAATAGGTGGTTGCCTGAGAGATCCAGTGACTCCAACTGTGTCATATTTCCCAATGAGTTTGGAATGATACCACTTAAATTGTTGTTGGAAATATTTAGTTCACGTAATCCTTGCAGTGCCCCTATCTCCTTTGGAATATCTCCGGTGAACAAATTGTTGGATAAGTCAATGATGGTCAATGACTCGATTAGCTTTTGAATAACCACATCATTTCCTTTGATTCATTGTGCTATTGCTGCATAGTTAATCCCTAAAAAGAAAGAAACATCCACCTGTATAAATTTGAGCGGACTAGTAGAATGGAACACCTTCATGGACTGGAGGCTTGTAAAGAGTTGAGGTGGTAGAGAGCCTGAAAATTGATTTCCGGAGATGTCAGAGCTTTCAGTCGACTCTCTAGTGTTCTCTACTTTTAGCTCAGGTATGCAACAACAATGAATTTTTAAACATGTATGTGAGTTTTTGTATTTTCTAGGTTTCCTCTTAGTAGGTTTTGCCTGTGAGGAATACGATTGACTGTTGTATGTATTTCTCTGTGTTTTTCAATGTTTGCTCTCTTGCGTTGCTCTGTATTTATAGAGCAACGCCGGCTCCTCTTTCCTCCCAAATTTTCTATTGAGCTTTCTTTTCCTTGCTTCTTATCTAGTTAGTTACTGATAAGCTCCGAAAATGCACAGTGGTTTTGGCCAGTGATAGCCGTTACAACCATTTTTATTGTATCAACAACAACAACAACAACTAAGCCTTTTCCCATACTAGACGGGGTCGGCTACATGGATTCTTTGTTTCCACATATCTCTATCGTGTGCCATGTTAGCAGTTAACTCCCAATAAGCTAGATCATTCTTTATTGTTTCTTTCCAACACTTTTGTGGTCGTCCTCTACCTCTTTTAATACTTTCCAAATTTAGTTTTTCTAACCTTCTTACAGGTTCTTCTTTTGATCTTCTTTCTATATGTCCAAACCATCTTAAACGATGTTCTCTCATTTTATCCTCTATTGGTGCCACTCCTAATTTGTTTCTAATAACCTCATTATGTATACGGTCTTTTCTTGTATGACCGCTCATCCATCTCAACATCTTCATTTCTGTCACAGACATCTTTTGTGCATGTTGATGATTAACTGCCCAACAAATAACGACTGGATAATAAGTCCTACCATTTTTGTGCTGGGATTACCGAGAATGTTTCCTTCCTGTAATAAACCTAAAGAATTTGAAATCCATTGTCTATGGTGCATGCAAACAAATTGACCGATTGAAATCATTTTGTCAAAGTCGGTCGACCCAAAACTTGTTTTCTAACTTAATAGTCTACCGTGCATGCCAACAAAGGATTGTGTTGTTGTCAAAAGTGATCAATTTTGGGCGTCAACAGATTGAAAGAAAAGGGGTGATTTTATCAAAGTCGTTCGATGCAATACCTGATTTCTAACCAATTGCACAATTAAGTTCCATTTAAGCGATCAAATTAGACAAACAAGCTCCTCAAATTGACTTCTAGTGATACTTCTTGGATCAACTACACAACTATCTGCCCCAAGTTTCAAGGTCCTTACCTGGCAGGGCTCCCGATTCGCATGGTGGCTGACCGTGAGTTCGACTCCCGGTGGGTGAAACTGGGCTTTGGCATCTTTACATCAAAAAGAGAAAAAAAATGCAAAAGAGATTGAAAATGGTCATCTCATAAAGAAACTCACTTTAGAGATACTATTGCGGATCTAAAAACTCTTTTAAGGTGGGGCAAATAACTTTTCAAATGGTTTAGTTTGAGACGAACTATGTATTATAGTTTACTTTTTTAAAATGTTTTTAGTTCTAAACAGTTTATCACTCAAACGGGAATTGCAACAGACCCAGTTTCGAAAACTCGAACCAGCCATGTCTATAGGAATGATCCTTCTAAGACTTCCTCCACCTTCCACTTAATCTCTTGAAATGTATGGCAAAATTAGATTTATATATAATTTTTACAGCTGCAAACCTGGAAGAAGACATTATACCATGCAAAACATCCTATGGGATACTTCCTTTCAATGAAAACAATTTGAATATTTTCCTATTTCAGTGAATGAAATTGAATTTCTATATCTTAGGCTTGAAGAAATTGAATTTCTATAACTTATGCTTGAAGATGGATAAATGGATCAAGCCATAAGGTCTGAATTTGCAGATTCCAAGTTAAAATTGGTGTAACCCTAAAGTATATAACTTATTTAGACTGTTGCCCATATCGTCTTCCTTCTTGACAAGCATCAACATGTTGTGTCCACCAACGTGTTGGAAATGTAACACCTGACATGAAACCCAACACGAGTGAACCCCAAAAAATTTCTTGTTTGTGTCCACCCAATGTAACACTAAAAGAATTGGGTCGTGTTCAGGTTAATCTGTATCTAATACAAGCACTAAACCAAAAGACACGAACACTACCGGGAACACGAAACCGCCACCCACACACATACCACGACAGCACCAAGCCATGATGCCATCAGACAGTTCGGGACTTACCTATTCATGGGCAAGGCAAGGCAGCTGTCTCACCTGAAATCCGAAAGAAAGAAACTTAAGAACTCTACATGTTGTCCCAACTCCTTTCCTTGAAACAATATGGATTTGCGTACACATGAATACAAACTTAGTGGTGCCGCACGGCAATGTTCCAGACAGCCTCGTCCATGAAGTCAAACACACCCTTACTGTTATTAGAAGGGAGTTGCTTTTAGGAGGCAGGCAAGATCTCCTATTTGTTTACCAGCAAAGCCTCTATAAATGGTATTTAAAGAATCTTTGATGCTTAAACCAAACCAAATCAATCCAAACCCAAATTAAGTATGTCTCTCATACTAAGTGGGGTTAAGGAAAACCTTTTTTTTTAATAACAAGGACAGGAAGTCATTAATGAAGTCTCAAGAAATATATTGGTGAAGTCTCCACAAATAGCATATTAAACAACATGCTTAAGCTAAACCGATCCAAAACCAGGTCTTCTTCATACTAATTTGGTGGGTTGAAAATGATACCTGACCCTATTTAGTGTGAGATAAGACTTGATTTTCGTTTCGTCACGAGAATCGATAAAAGATAAGATATCAAATAAAGGTCTAAACTTGCAAATATTATATATTTTTATATGAAATCAATGTAACCTAATTTGGATCGCCTGAATTGACTAAGAACACGAAATTGGAGGCACAAATGCAGGACCAATGTTTGTTGGATCTTATGTTGCTCCGATTGGAATTCCAATCCAGATGGACAGGTTGGAGTAACTGCATAGCCCCCAACTGGCCAAGTCTGGCTGTCAAACAAGTCAATCAAGTCTATTTATCAATTCAAAATCTTCATGATTCGCTACTTAGCTTCGTCGATATGAGCAGAGCAAAGTCGAACCAAACATGCATTTTATAATGTTCAACAAGGATAGCTTCATGATCCAGTTCGCGTTTTATCATGGTTAGCCATGGGTCCAACCAAAACTAAGCCCAAGCACTGTACCTTATTTACCATACCTATATTCAAGCCTCTCAAATGAACTAGACATGGCCGGTTCCGGGTCGGTCCGGTAGACAAATTTATTTGGAAACTGACTGAAATTGAAACCCAACAACCATGAACCATAACGGATCAAGAGCCTCCAAACCAAAACGAAGGGTTTGTGAGGCCAATTTTGGTTCCACTTTTGAAGCTTTTTACAAATAATTTTGTTTACTTCTTTCTGCTTTTTTTATTTGCAAACCATAATACAATTGGTAGAATCCAGTTCAATTACATTTCGGTGAACTCGAATTAATGGTTTCAAATCGTTGGCGTGAATTGGCCAACATATAAAAAAAAACCTTTTAAAGTTTTTCTTCTAGAAAACTTATTGAAAAATCGTTTCTAATTTTTCATATTTAATCAGTCGTTTAAAAGACTAAAATATTTTTAAAGAATTTAGCTTAAGCCTCTCTTTTGCCGTTCTTAACGTTCAAAATACCAACTTTTTTTGTTACAAGAGAGAGCCCAAGCCCCGAATTGATGGCTTCAAATCGTTGGTGTGAATTGGCCAACATATAAAAAAACCTTTTAAAGTTTTTCTTCTAGAAAACTTATTGAAAAATCCTTTCTAATTTTTCATATTTAATCAGCCATTTTAAAGACTAAAATATTTTTAAAGAATTTAGCTTATGCCTCTCTTTTGCCGTTCTTAACGTTCAAAATACCAACCTCAGGTGATCAAGCTTTTTTTTGTTACAAGAGAGAGCCCAAGCCCCGAATTGATGGATGGCTTCAAATCGTTGGCGTGAATTGGCCAACATATAAAAAAATCTTTTAAAGTTTTTCTTCTAGAAAACTTATTGAAAAATCCTTTCTAAATTTTTATATTTAATCAGCCATTTAAAAAACTAAAAGAATTTTAAAGAATTTAGCTTATGCCTCTATTTTACCTTTCTTAACGTTCAAAGTACAGACCTCAGGTGATCAAGCTTTTTTTGTCTTTTTGTCTTTTTTCTGTTACAAGAGAGAGCCCAAGCTAAACAACAACACACCTCCACACAGGCACCTTCTGAGAGTCGAACCCCTATCAGCAACAATGGCACTAGAGCGTTCTACCGTTGAACTAACACTTTCGGTAGAAGTGACCAACCCTTTTTTTTTACAAGAAGAAGCTGAATACACATCCACATATGCTCCTCCTGGGAATCGAACTTTCCACCAGCAGTGACGGCGCCAGAGCGCCTTACCGGTCAGCTAACGGTCTAGGTCTAGGTAGTAAGTGACCAGGCTTTAGACACGTAGAATAACGACGGATAAGGATAATTAAATCATTTCAATAAAAAAAAAGATATTTAAAAAGAAAACTCCAAACTGCCGGACTGAAACGTCAAATAAAATGACAAGTTTCCCCATCGGCCGCAGTTGGAGTGAGATGGCATGATTGACATTCTCCCAACTTCGACCGTTCTAGTACGTATCTGTTATTTGTTTAAATCATTGGGGGCAAATCCGACTATGACTGCGTCGTTGCAAAGATCCCTTGTCCGGACCTTGTTTCTGCCAACAGAGAAGGACGGCGACCCACTACCGACTCGTATCGCTTCTCTCTCGTACCGGCTTCCTGTCGCTCGACACAACGCATCGAATCGGTTTCACTGCCCATTCATTTTATTTTGCCTTGTATCTAAGTAAAAAAGAAAATGTATGTCAGTCGAAGTAGAGCACCATACATCAATTTGTTTTGGTACAATAAGGAGGTCGAAGCCAGACACATGCCCGAGTATCGAACTCGTAACCTTTGACATGCGAGTGAACCCCTTTGTCAAATGAGCTATTGCTTGTAGTGTCCAATACCTCATGAGATTTCATGATCTTTGATATGGCTTATGAGCAGTGGTGAACTCAGGATTTGTTTTAGCGAGATCCATTTGTATTTTATGTTAATAAAATACTTTATTATAACGACAGACTTGAGAAATTTTCAGATTTTAAGTAAGACACATGCTTCACCTCACCATAAAGTGGGTCTGCCACTATTTTAAAGCAAGGCGAAAGCCGAATAACTACATGTATTTCATATCCTAAACCGAATCTGATATGCTTGTTGTATTTGGTAAGCTAAATCCTTACCAGATTAAATATGAGTACTCAATGAGTCGAGCATAGTACGAGCTCACCATGATTTGAGACCGAGTCGAGTCGAGCTGAAACATCTAGTGGGGCTGGCCGAGTGGAGGAAGCGGTACAAGGCGAACCGGCCGATACGAGAAGAGAGGGGGGATGTGTGTGGCTCCCACACGCGGGACGTGATATTCTCCGGCACGTGCCGGAGTTGGGGCACGCATGCGAAGGGAATGGGGGAAGGCAGTTTAGGACCGAATGTTGACAAATTCCTTGTCACTATTTCCGAGTTATAAGCCTTTCATAACTCGCACACACACACAGAGAGAGAGAGAGAGGGAGAGTGCAGTTTGGATCATTGCGTCCTTTTGTGTGTGAGCCTGTGAGGAGACCGGATCGCTTTGTCTCACGATCTCTCTCTCTCCCTACAATCCTCCTTTTTCCCCTGAAAAGCGGACTCCTACTGACATTTCTCTATTCTCTCTCTGTCCGTGGTCCTGAAGTAGCGGGGCGTGAGGAGAAGAAATTCGGTAGATGTCATTCCTCCGCCTTGCTGGATTCCGGTAGATATTTTTCTCTCGGACGTGTTAGACGGCTGCGCCGGACCGAATTCCAGTAGCTTTTGTTCTCTTCTTTCCTCTTACTGGCGTCCTCATTGGCTTTGATACCTCTGAGGAGGGACGATGGTTTGGATGTCTCTCCTAGGATGGACTCTGCCCGCGGTTAGATTCACATCGGAAAAGTCTTAGGCGCTGCCGCTGATATCTTAGCGAGATTTCTGCTACCGGGCAACATCTGTTGGTGAAGGTGGACTCTCTCTCCCCCCCGTCTCTATCCGTCTGTTTCTGATTTCTGTCGCTATCTGTCTCGCAATTCGGAGGTTTTGGATGGACTTTGTTCAGGGTTTTGGTTACTTTATTTGTTTACAAGTGGGAGATCTGGAGTATAGGTGGAATCATTTTCGTGATTTACTTCGGAATTTTTTGTTACAATCTTCTCTTTTTAACGTTCTTCCATCCTTTTGGGTGTGTTTTAGAGCCGAATTTCTTTCTCGTGATTTCGGACGTCTTGTAGAAAGGACAATGCTTTTACTTTTCTACGTAAATTTTTCTTTCTTTCTTAAAAGAAAAAAATCGATTATGAAGAAATGCTATTGTCCGAGCTGCTGAGCAAGAATCCAGTTCTTGCGGAGATTTTTCTACGTTTTTTTTTTGTTTACAAAGGAGACCGAAGCCTAAGGCACACAGCCACGCATGAACCAGAGCTTTTTGTAAAGGAGATCTTCCTAAAGTGTTTTCTGTGCCTTCTGATGATTCGTGGACCTTACTTTGTACATGAGACCAAAATTTGCTTGTTGATGAAGTTCAGGCTGAATTTTCGGATTCGCACTTTTTCGTTGATGCCGTTCTTTCTCCTCTATGTAGCGGTCATGAATAATCTTTTCAACCATAGTTTAGTCGAGCGCAGACCTTATCGGGATCGATTGATGGCTGTTCGGTCTCTCTATCTATCACAAGTTCATTCTTTCTTGAACACGAAGTGAGCCACCGTGAATTTCGAGGTAGGTTGTACGCAGTTTGCTTATTATTTCGAATATGTTGTTTTGTCCCTCCAGCTGTTATTTCTGTAATGTATGAGTGATTTGAACCGAGTATTCTCAAAATTTGACCATCTTAGAAAACTAAGGAATGAGAAGGGAACATGCCGCATTTAGTTTGTAGTAAGATTTTCTTAATACTTTCTGCACGAATACCTGAGAACGAGGCTTTAAAGATATCTATGGTTTTATCGAACACCTTATCTTCACAGACGCATGTCATGTAAGTTAGATGAGAAAGGATGGTTTTATGCACGCAAGGTGGCAGGAGACGGATCTAATTTATATATTTCCTTTCCTTCTCTTATTTTTTAGGTATTTGAGGTACTTTTATTGTGTTGAATTGGAAACTCGAAAAATTCTGGTGTTACTTTTTCTTTATCACTTGTTAAGATTATCAGAGGATATGGGGTAACTTGTTCTACCAGCGTGATCGGTGTGTTGGCATCACCAGTATTTGTTTCAACCTGTACTGTAGTTTTGGATCTGACGTTTTGGAGGCGAACTTGTTCAATGAAGTTGGTCTTTTCATGGTTACTTCATAAACTACTCTTCGTAGGCATGTATATGAACAGTACACATTGAATGGAACCATTAAAGCAATTCCTTCTTGTACTTGCAGTTGTTTCCTTTTTAATGTCTTAACGCTTATCTGCTTATAGAACTGTCTTACAAAATACCATGATGGGGGTAATAGATGGGTAGAGCTTCTGTTGTGATATGGACAAAGCACCTAAAGTGAATTCTCCATGTCTCACATGGTAGATACTCTATAGTGGATGTTCCAAAATCATTGAATGCCATACAGGAGGAAGGCAAAAGATGGGCACCTTACTGATACTGTTAGCTTGATGCTATTCTGAATGCATTTGGATTTTGGCATGTGGCTCTGACTCTATGAAAGAGAACTTTACTGGGAGGATTCTTATGACATTGTACTTCATCTAATCCGGGTACATGCTAGATGTTAAGACATGAGGAGTAAATTCTAGGCATCTATCTGACTACCAAAACACATAAAATTGCATATTTGGATGGGCAAGCTTTAGGCTCCTGCCCATGTTCACATCCCCTATGGTGGTATAGGCATATTGTACGCATGTTAAAATTTTGTGTATGCGAAATATTTCCATGTGCTGGGTTTGGAAGATGTAAGCTGTGAGATGCCGGTCTAAACTTTATATATGTATCATACTCATACAAAAAATTTATCATTTAAAACTTTTCAAGAACATGCTCTTTTTGAAGCAATGAATAGTTTTTTAAACATTCTTTGTTGCCAAGAGCTCTTCAAGAATGTGATAGGTTGGCTAATGTGAAATTCGGGTTGCACCTGGAATACATGCTTTTTCACTCGTTTTGCCTGAACTTGTTTAACTATCCACCGTCACAGCTAATTTGGTTTTATATGTGAACGTGTTATTTATAGGCAGCTAGGGAAAATTTTACGTTATTGGACTTGCTTGCAGATTTTTTTCAACTCATTGACACCTTTGTGCACACCATACAATTGGTAGGGAATGGGAGCACAAGTGCAGTTTAACAGCTATACACCTGCATGTTACCACATGAAAGATCTCAACGATGATGTAAGGAGTGCTATATGGTCACGACTTTATGAAGATAGTAAATTGAATGTGGGACAATACGGTAATGGTTTCATGCACCAGAATATGGATCATTATTCTGAACATGAGAAGGAGGTGCTAAAACAAACTATGCTCAAACACGAAGCAATATTCCGCAAGCAGGTACATCAACTAATCCTTGTCAAAACATATTTATGCTCTAAGGTCCTTTCCATAATATTCAAAAATTTCTCATTGTACAACAACAACAACAACTAAGCCTTTTCCCATACTAGACAGGGTTGGCTATTTAAAAATTTCTCATTGTAATTCAGATAATTTTGTGAGTTTTTCTGATGGTTATCCCCCCCCCCCCAACATCTTGGTTTGACATAACATTTCTTGTCCTTAGTGATGTTGATTCAAGACTGGCTAACTTCTGGGTAACTGGCTACCTAGGTCTCTGAATTGCACCGTTTGTATCAAGTGCAAAAGGACTTGATGGATGACCTGAGAAGGAGAGGGATGAGAAATTACTCCTTAGGTTTGGAAACTACGCAGGGGGGTCAAAATCTTTGTATGTTTGATGATTCACAGAAAAGCTGGCAAGTGTCAAAGAAGACCATGTTCAGCTCAAGTTGCAGTAGGCGGTCAACTTCAGATACTGATAACTTAACATTTTCACATGTTTTTCTCAAGGAGAATGACACACAAACTGTTCCTCAGCCATCTCCATCTGTGGGACTAAAAGAAGAGCATGAACTGCTTAAATCTAAAAAGAAGAGATGTGTTCGCAAGTCCTTTGACCTTCAACTTCCAGCTGATGTATACATCGACATTGAATATGAAGAACTGTCTGTTGAGGAAATAAAAGTGCAAGATCCTGATATTGTGCCTGAGAATGAGGTCATGCTAACTCTTGGCCGTGGATACAAATCAAATGCTAAGGATGATGCTCACAACCCAGACAAACATTTAGCAACTGGGTTCCACTCTCCTGAGATGACAGAGTCAAATGGTGCCCATGAAGGACCTCTCTGTAAGGGGATTACAACATTAACCTGTGGAATACCTGGGCTCTTTGCTGATGGATTTCAAGCCAGCCAACATTATCAGACATCAAGTGCATGTACCATTCCGATCACAATTGATCATCGGAGTGGTAACAGTCCTCGGCTTTGCTTGAGCCTTTTAGAATCAGAATGTGGGGGAAGCGGTGGGGACCGACAGTTCACAAAACCTGTGATGGGTATGAGGATATTTTTTTCTTACCTCATTCCTTTTGTTTTCATGTCTCTCCACTAAGACTAGTGACATGAACTAATGCATAATTTGCACTCAATCGTTGTTCTGTCTGTAACTAAATTATCTGTGTATCTTACATGCACATGTTAACTTCAGATTCTCTCAATCTTAGCAGTCTAATTTCACGGTCTTGTATGAGTTTCTCCTGTTAGCCATAATAATTATTATGCTTGCCGGATGCAATTGAGTTGGTGACCAGATTGGTTGCCTGTCCAAGCTAAATAAAAGTTACGTAGATCTGAGAAGGTATATGCTGAGGTTAGGTTTGGTTGACAACATTAGTATTTGGTACGTCATAAATGTTAATCCTATGCCTGGAAAATGCATACAGTTTATTTATACATGCTTCCAAGCATGTTCGGTTATGTTGCATTAGCAATAGTTTTTGACCCCTGGAAACTAAGGTCATGCCATGCTTGCCTACGCGACATTTTGTTTACTTCTGTCAACCTGTAATTATAGAAGCATCCACAGCATTACTTTTCTCTTTGTGTTTTCAAAGTTGAACTGCCCGATCATCAGTTGTTTCTTGATATTGCATGTTGTTTCAACTTGCGACATGCTTTGTGTTTGTATGAAAGACTAAGTATCATCCTTCTATAGTTCAAATTTTTGGCTTTCTGATGTATTTGTCCTTGGGTTTAGCTCAATAGGCTAGTTTCCTTTTGCATGATACTTTTGACCTGAACTTTCAGATTAGTTGGACATGGTGGCAATCAAACATTATATGCAGCACCTTAATTATCCTACTGCTGATTTATTCTTACAGGACAACAAAGAAGTAGAGATTCAGCATTGCCTCAACAATATAGAAATGTTAGGCAGTTTGATTTGGATAAATCTCTTGAAGTCCCACCATTTCTTTTGCCTGAACATGGACAAAAGAAGTTACATTTTACAGGTAAGGGACTACCAAGGGTCAGTATTACGAAGTCCAACTCTGCTGAGGTTCCTTCCGTGAGAAAGTCTATGAACACCAGCAGCCATCTGCCATATAATATCTCATCGGAGGCATATCTCCTTGAGCCCACAAGGAGGAACCCTGAAAAGATCCCGCTCCCCAGTGCTGAGATCTGTGAAGGAAAGTATCTTAGTGCCAGTAGAAGACCTTATCAGGATTTTATCCATGAAGTGCCACAGCAGAACGGTTTTAACCTTTGTAAGCCAGAGGCCTATGCGTCATATCCTTCCTTCACTTCTCTTCACTTTGATAAGCCTAAATTGGGCAATGCCGAATGCTCAAGTTATGCAGAACCAGAAGACACTCGTCTCTGGAAAATTTTGAAAGACTTTGATAGTCACGATGTCCAATCAAATAAAACTGTGTCCTTGTCGCTGGCACTTCCAAATGGATTTAGAGATGATGATCTTCCTAAATGCCAGACAGATCTGCTCTCTGATAAAGGTGAGGATGGCATTCAATCGTCACATTTTAAGTCTCAGCTTGCGGGGAATATGCAAACTCACAAGACTGCACATACCAGCTACACTGCACAAAAGGGTAAGACTCTCTCCGGGATTTTTGGTCATCCGCCTTCCAGTATCGGCCCTGAAGATCAGTTAAAGATCAAGTCTGAAACTGAAGCTCTATGTGAGCGTTGGGCCTATGGTCTGGGAAGATCACTGTCAAATAGCCATGCTGCCTTTGTTCAGCAGGAGTTTGCATCTTTCTCTGCAAACAAGAACGGATTGGCTGTTCTTGAGGTTGGGATGAGCAATCACCTTGATTTGAACGAACCATTTCCTCCTAACTTGGCCTCAGATTTGATAAATGATTGCTCAGAATTTGAAGCCTCCAAAAAGCATCAGCTCTCTGGTAACATGACCACAGCTGAAAATCTGAAGTTCCAAAATATTGAGAGCCAGAACCGCCCAGAACATGCAAGTGGGTTCTGTGATCATGAAGAGTTTGCCTCAGGTTTACACAAAGGAAGAACCATCTGTTTAGATGATAGAGAACACGAACCATTTCATTCATACAAGATGGGTCTGCCTGGGATACGGAGAGGTTCATCCATTGATGACAAAGCCAGTAAAACCCAGAAAAAGGCTGTTGCACATGTCAGTGAAGGAGTACCTCAAGAGAATGAACTAAATCTTGAACATAGGAGTATAGATAAGATTCAACAGATTGATATGGACCTTCCTAGCGTGTCTGAAGTGTCACTGACGCCTGCGGTGCCTATGGGATTAACGAAGGAAATTGCTTTCCCTGGAGAATCAAATGCTGTTAATTACTCAGTTGAAGCGACAGAGGCAATTGTGACGATTGCAGCCAAGGTACTAATGATCATTTCATCAGTTGGCCAGGAGAAAACGGATCACATCATTTATAATCAAGCTGAGGCTGAACCGGATGATTCTCTGAAATGGTTCGCCGATGTGCTTTGCTCAGATGCTGTTCGATTCGAGGACACCGTGGGCTCCTGTGGAGCAACAAGTGATGATTTTGCTCACTCACCCTCTGGGAAGGATTACTTTGAAATGATGACTTTGATGTTGAAGGAAACAAAGATGGATGGGGGTTACTGCAACAAGTTGCAGCCTCGACAAGAAGAACCCAAGGAACCTGAAACAGGTGCTTCCCCGGCTCATAACCAACCATGTAGGCGATCAAGGAGAGGAAGGAGACAAAGAGACTTTCAGCGGGAGATACTGCCAGGTCTCCTGTCACTGTCGCGGCATGAAGTGACTGAAGATATGCAGACGATTGTTTGCCTGATGCGAGCATCTGGCAGCTCCTCACAGATGGCTTTAACAAGGAAAAATGGTTCTAGGAATGAGTGTACCCCCAAAGGAAAACGGTCAAGATGTGTGGCCATGGAAATTACTAGTCAGGCAGTTCTTGCAGTGCTGCAACCCTCGTCTGATGCTCGAGTTGATGAAACTGTGGGGCTGAAGAGCTTTACATGGGGGAAGACGACGAGGCGCAGGCAGATGCAGAGATCACCAACCACTACTATTCCTACTTCATGCATCACTACAAAGAAGTCATGAGTATGTACAAAAAACCTTCTTGTAGATTTGGTGGTGTCTGCCCATAGATGCCTCTGTAAATTCAGGCTGGGCCCAAATTTGGGCCCATGATTATGTGTCTATTAGCGGTCTAAAATGTTCATAATAATGCCGCATTGTTTGGTTGAAGTGCAGAAAGCATCCATTGGACTTTTATTAGCCGAGTTAGCAGGCCCCTGCTTGTTCTGTTAATGAATTTCAAGTATACAAGTTACGGAACCAATCTAGTTGTTCATCCCAAACTCCCTCGCTAACAACTATGCACACACTTATGTTCTGTGGCATGCGTAAATCTTGGGCTGCGAACTACGGTCTTGGCTGAACCAAGCAGTGGCTAGGTTTGGTTTTTGTCGTGTTCATTTGCCTTCGGCTTGTGACATTTGTGAATCAAGCACAAAGTGGTGATCTATGTTGTATGAACAAACACGGGTGCTGCATGTGCAGCTTAGCTCGTATTGGCTATTCATTTTGAGTTTGGGGTATGATATGAAGTATCGATGTTCTTGATATACCAAGACTAGTTGGGTTGATTGGTATATTTATACTATATTCACAATTTCGCTTTAGGCCTCAACTTGTGTTAAGCACCCATGCTCAAAAGTACAATTTTTGAAGTTTTGTTGTCTGTTTTCATGTCATTAACGTGCGAAAAAGACTGCATGTGTCTTAAGGATAAACTTAGATGGGTGATTGACACCCTGTGGCGGATCCACTTTTGAGGAATGTGCTTCACCTGAAATCTATAAAATTCCGTCACTGAGCACGACAGTTATTTGTTATCATTTTAGGAACTTATTGGTTTACGTGAAATATTGATTTGTTTTTAATCCCTCAAAAATAAAAATATCGTGTCTTCCGCGAGAGTCAGTGCACGTACTCCGCGAGTCTTGGTGAGTTACTCCCGTGCTTCGAAGCAAGGAATCTCGATTGTTCAAAAGCAATTCCCCGACTACTCGCTTTCAGAATTTCGCACGGGAGAAGCGGAGTTGACGGTAATGGCTCGCGACGATGATGTTCTTCGTTGCCACTCTCTCTTCCAAATCTCCTGTGAAGTTCTATTTTCTCTCCCTATTCCATCGTCTTCCTTGTTTTCGCCTAAAACCCGACTCCTGTTGTTTCCGTGCATCTTTTCGCTTCTCTTCGTCCATTTCTCTGCGCGTATCCGACGATATCTCCTGTACCCATCTTCCGGTTCCTTCTTTAGGCGTCTGCACCGACGTAAATTCTCTCAAGCAATGCCATGCAGCGCTTGTTATCTCCGGCTATACCGAGAATCCTCGTTTTCAGACCAAGCTCGTCGCTTTGTACTCTATGCTTGGAAGCTTTGAAGATGGCCTCCTGGTGTTTGATGGTATCGAAAACCCTGATTTCTTATCATGGAAAGTTTTGCTTCAAGGACATTTGAGAAATCGATGGTTTGCCGAGATCTTTCGGGCTTATGCTTGCATGAGAAGATCGTCTCGAGGCCATGATAACGTTGTTTTCTCGATCGTTTTGAAGGCATGTGTCGAACTCCGGTCGTTGTATGAGGGGAAGCAGATCCATTGTGACATACACAAGGTGGGTGGCTTTGACGATTTCGTATTCTCAGGGTTGGTGAATTTGTACGCAGAATGTGGCGACTTAGACGGTGCGCGTGAAGTGTTTGCTGAAATGCCTGAAAGAAATGTTGTTTCTTGGACTTCCTTGATTGTAGGATACGTACGCCACGGCTTATTAAGGGATGGACTAGGCCTGTTTAATGAAATGCGAACAGAAGAGGTCAAGCCTAATCAGTTCACTTTGGTTACTGTACTTTCGGCTTGTTGTCAACTGGATTTCTTGCAGCAAGGTATGTGGGTACACTCTTATTTGATCAAAAATGGATTCGACTTGTGCCCTTTTGCCTCAACAGGGTTGATCGATTTGTATGCAAAATGTGGCAGTATTTCTGATGCTGCCTTCATTTTTGAGCAATTGCCGAATGCTGATGTGGTGTCATGGACAGCCATGATTGTTGGATATACACAGAGGGAACTAGCCATTGAAGCACTAACAATTTTCTCAAAGATGAGGCGGGCTGGAGTAGTTCCCAATCCAGTCACCATGGCTTCCATTATTTCAGCTTCTGCTCAGCAAGCTAATCCAATGGAAGGGCAGTCGTTTCACACACTTGTGATTTTACTTGGTATGGAAGGAGATCCGGAAGTAAGTAATTCTCTTATCGACATGTACGCTAAATGTAATTTGGTTACGGATGCTTCTTGTGTATTTGAGAGAATCGCGGACAAGAACTTGATTTCATGGAATGCTATGATCAATGGTTTTTCTCAAAACGAGTTTGGACTTGAAGCGTTGGAGTGCTTCAAACAAATGAGGCTCGATACCAAGTTTTTTCCAGATACAGTGACGTTTGTTGGTGTCCTCTCGGCCTGTTCTTCTTTAGGAGATCTGCGTATCGGCAGTGCATGTCATGGTTACGTACTCAAGCTTGGATTTCTCTTAAATGTTTACATTGGTACATCTCTGCTCAATCTGTATGCTAAATGTGGTAGTGCAGACATGGCGAAAAAGGTATTCGATGCAATTCAGGTGAAAAACATTACAACTTGGAGCGCCATGGTGAGTGGTTACGGCATGCAGGGCGATGCAAAACATTCTCTTGCTCTTTTCGAAGATATGTTGGGGCAGGGTGTTGAACCCAATGATGCAATTTATACCAGCATCCTTTCTGCTTGTAGCCATGCAGGGATGCTGAATGAAGGGTTTAGACACTTCGATGACATGAGTAGATGTCATAACGTGATGCCAAATATGAAACACTATGCATGCATTGTTGATATGCTTGGCAGAGCAGGGAGGGTTAGAGAGGCATTAGATTTTATAAGGAAGATGCCGGCGAAACCTGATTCTCGAATTTGGGGTACATTGCTTCATGCTTGCAAGATCCACTCAACCATGGAGCTCGGGGAGAAGGCAGCGGATGAGCTGTTTGATTTGGAGGCAGAAACAGGATACTACGTTTTGATGTCAAACATGTGTGCCGAAGCTGGAAGATGGGAAGATGCAGCCACTATAAGGGCTTTAATGAAGGAAATGGGGATGAAGAAATATCCTGGCTCCAGCATCGTATAGAAAGAGAGATGTTTGTTGCATGGTATTCATATTTGAAGTTTTGGAATTGTGTAAATTATTGTCCTATGAATAATGCCGAATAGAGATTGGGTTTCTATGGATATTTAACTCAAAAAAGCCATGTCATGTTTTACTGTTCCCTTCCAACTAAGAATACTGAAGAAAATGATGATCTTGAAGAACGTAAGCAGTGATTAATAATTCTTTATGAACTAATGAAAACCTTACAAGGTTAAGTTCACTTTTGTTAGACCATAAGGACCTGTTACTAATTCAAGGTAGTGGTTCTATATGTTTAAGAGATGAATGCAATCACAACTACATGCATAATAAAGGTACGATACTTCAAGAATTCTAATATAACTATTAATAGTTTGACTTAATATTATATGAATATATGCAATAAAAACCTTAAAACTGCTCTTACATGAACAGTGTATCACTTTTCTTAAGATTAGTTCGAAGCAAGATTAATAATAACAAAAATAGATTCTTCGTTTTCAACTTTCGAATACTATAAAAGATTGGTTGTTCAAATTTTATTTATAACGGTTGTAGTTGCATTTTTTTCTTTTTTTACAATGGGGAGGCAAGCGAGAGGTGTGCCAAGGGTATCCAACTCATGCCCTTCAACTTGTGAGTCAACCCCCTGGCCAGGTGAGATATTGTGTCCAGAGTTCTTTTAGTTTTTTTGCTTACTAGTTGTAGCCAACTTAATTATAAATTAATTAGTTTTAAATCTATTAGAAACCGGACCAAGCACAAATCAACCTGATTCATACCTGAAACTGGTGGTAACAGGTGAGTTTTGAGCGTAGAATTTCGACCTGATGCAATAGCTGACATATTTAGACCCGAGTGTTGCATTTTCACAGATTGGCTTCGTATGTGTCTAAATTTTATCCTACTGAATTCGGACCTGAAATGAAATGATGCACGTAAGGGCTTGGCTCGGGTCTGAACTTTTTAACGATTTAAAATGGGGTCTGATAGGGTGACAAGCAACCCGGACACTACCCGGTTGCGTTAGGCCGGAGAAAATATCCACCTTAGGCTTATTCGTTGAAAATTGAAACGTGAGCCGGAGATCGTCCGTCTTGTTTGTTGTTCTCCTTTCTTTGGTTCTCCGTTTCTTCAAATCCTTTGTGGCAAAAACTAGTCCTTTTACACTCTTTCGAAGGGATTGATGGATGTTGCATGATTGCAGTTAGTTTCAATTTCATAGACATGATTTCTGCAGTCTAAGGATTGGAGAGGAAACATTTTGTCGTTGGTGATTTTGTTTCGACTTCAATCAAGTGAACAAATGAAAGGGTCTCTAGTACTAAGTTCTTTGCCATCGTCAGGAAATCCAATTTGTTATGGAGGAACTTCTCTATCAGGAGGTGATTTTGGAGCCTCTTTTAGGACCCATAAACGATTTGGAGTGTTCCAGTCGTCCATTCGGGAAAGAATCCGTCGACCATTCTTACCTAACATGAAGGATTGCAGAAAATTTGGATTCAGAGTTGAAGCTGGATGGTTGTTCAAAGGAAGCGACGAAGAGGTGAATATGAGTTGGGAGCGTAGCGAGAGTGCTAATGAAGATATATTGCTTTTCTTCTTTCAGATTGACCTGGCTACCCGGATACAGGTAAAATCTCTAGCCTTTGTTCTTTTATGAAATCACAAGATTGTAGGGGTCGGGTTTAGAGAATTACAGTAGAATAGGAGTCCGATTCCACTAGATGACTCTTTGTGGAATAGAAATTTCATAGGAAATTTCATAGATTTTAGTGGATCTAGTGAATCTCCCAAACATAAACCCATCCTGAAAGTATGTTTTAGTTCTTCACTCTTGAAATCTACTCATTGAGTATATGACTATGTTGTATGGCAATGCGACTGTGGCAGTATGCACTGAATTTGGAGCAGTATGAAGTGGCGCAGCAGCTAAGGAATAAGCTTTCTGATGTAAGTAATTTCCTGCTTCCTTGGGGACCATAACAAGAATGTGGTGCATGTGAATGATGAGGATTCTGATGCAACCTAACCTGCTAACCATGCAATTCGTATTGAAGGTTGAAGCGGAAATCGGGAGGCAACAAGAAGCAAAAAGGAGCTCTGCGTCATCAAAGAGTGAAGTGCAAGATAAGGCTATCAGCATCTTGCGTCTGCGGTAACTATCTTATTCTTCTGGACTAACCAAACAAAAGTTATAGAATCCATGATAAAAAGGTTCAACTGTGTTTTGCATTGGCTGTCAACTACCTCACACAACCCTCCCCTTTCTCATCCGGTCTTGGGACCCGCAATGATGGAGCTCTACTCACTAATGCACTGATCATTGAGTTCTTTTCTTATTGAAGAAAACTCCTGTAATTTCAGGGCAGACTTGCAGAAAGCTGTTGAGAATGAGGAGTATGCTTTGGCTGCAGATTTACGAGATGCAATTTCTAGACTTGAGGTCGGGGAGGTCTTTTTTGTTCCTATTAACCTGTTATCCAATTGTCAGGTGGCATTGCCTCCAAATAATCATAGTTTCATGCTGTCGATCTTCATACGGTGGCATACTTTTTCACTTATAAATTGCAGGCAGATTCTCTGGCTGCTTCAGCAATAGCTCTGGCTTATGAGAATGCAGAATACATGTTTCATTTGGGACAAAAAGTACAACATAAAATATTTGGTATGTGGGTTTCATGTTATCAAAAGCTTGTTATTCTTTATTTTTTGTTATAAGTAACTGTCGTCCTTTGCTTGAACAACATAAGTGGCCACTTTATAGCATATTTTTATTTTAACATAAACTAACATGAGCGGATTATGTAACACTAATTTCCAAAATAGAATTTCAGTCATCTTTGTGAAGTAGTATTCAGTAATTCATTGCTATATCTTAATGTTACATGGACACATGCCATGCCTACATCGCTTGAGTAAAGGCCATATGTTTTGTTTTTTGGACAGAAAGGTCACTAGCTATATCACAAAGATGGAGGTGCTGGATATGGTAATTTACAAAACCATGGGTGGATGGATATGATGATATATATTATATGTATAATTGTATCTACTATTTATGTAACTGATGATATTTGATACAATTAGAATAAAGCCTCATTTCTCATAAGTTATTATAAACAAATAAAGCAAAATAGCGCTAAATATCTCCAGGTTAGAGTTTTTAACTTAAAAGTATTTCAAATAGTTATACTGGGGTTTACGTGGGGAAGGACCAATCTTGGCCGTTGTAATGTCTGCCAAGGGTGTTGCACCCTATTAGATGTGTCCACGTGACATGGTTCCCTAGGTGTTATTTGATTGTTCTGTGTGTGTTTCTATTGTCAACTATGGAAGGTCATCCACAGCTTTTCAGGTTACCGAGCTGTGATATGTGGAATGGATCCTTTATGTCGTGAATCAAGTTCATGGATGGAGAATGCTCAGGTTGACAAATTGTCCAAAGGAGGCAACCAGCCTTTTTATCAGGTTAGTTTTCTTTTCGTTGTACTTGGTCTTTGATAAAGAAGGTTGGAAACTTGGAAGGATCATGAAACTTGAAATTGTTATTGAATATATATATATATATGTGTGTGTGTGTGTGTGTGTGTGTGTGTGTGTGTGTGTGTTACTTTCAAGTATCCTTTTTGTACTGCAGTACTGCAACTTTACGTCGTAGTACATGAGCATGTTTTCTGTTTGGAGTAGTATTGGATACTTATAATTGTGAAATTTGCAAATTCTCTATCACAGTTGTTCTCTTTCAGGTCTTAGTTGATGTGCATGCAGATCCAAACCTTCTTGTTGCCTATGGTAATTCTAAACTTTTCCTGTTGCAATTTCTTTTATTCTGTGTATTCTAGAAGCTGAGAAGCTACTAATCTTATTTAATTACCACATCTACCAAGCTGAAACCGTGAATGTCTGGTGTGTGTGTCAATATGCTCATTTATATAATAGATGAACTTATTTTTCTGCTTTTATTTGGTACTTGCTTATTTTCCATCTTTTTTTCTAGTCGTATTACTGGCCATTAGAGAGAGATGGCATCTTATTAAAAGTACCATATCACTGGTATGCTTGGCGCATCCATATGAACTCGCCCAAGGTTGGGACTCTTGGGAGCCTAGCAATGTAGGATTGGTGATTCATATTGCTCGCCACTATGGTTGAAGCGTCACTAAATTCACATCTTGTGTGTGCCCTTAGAAGGGATTGCAGTCCATAGGAAAGTTTAAATTCTTTATCTTTCTGTGATTTTCTTCTCTTCCACTATTTCCACTCTTGGATCAGACCATGTTGATGGATAGAATTTATCGAACTCATGGTTTTCCACAATGTGTTTGCAGTTGCTGAGGAGAATCTCGAGCCCATAAGTCAGCCAGACAGGGTGAGTGAACTTGTATCCATCTGTACATATTAGATCGCATTAATTGCTTTTGAAGGATATGTAGCTCAGCTTGTGTGGCAACAATGTATAAGCAAATTCGACTTGTGGGTACCTTCCTGAAGGTTCAGAGTCGGTGTTTAAATATCGGACTTGCCTATTTGCATCTTCTAAGATTACAGTTAGTTGTGGCTTAAGGCTTTTGCAGACGGTTACTTTTTCTTTCCCAATTATCTTTAGCTTATTTATGTCCTTGTGGCACTGCAGGGCCAATTCGACCATCCTTACATCTCCTTCCTATTTTATGGAGCGGATA
Organism: Brasenia schreberi; assembly: GCA_036023115.1. Taxonomy (NCBI): domain Eukaryota; kingdom Viridiplantae; phylum Streptophyta; class Magnoliopsida; order Nymphaeales; family Cabombaceae; genus Brasenia; species Brasenia schreberi. Next base: position 8,647,252 of record JAYKKT010000072.1, read on the forward strand.
CTGCAGGAGATTTTATTCCGATAAAACAATTACGAGAGAAATATGACAGACCTCGACATGAAGTACCATTTGATCCACAGGATGAAGAAGGTGAGAACATGGATGGTCCAATGTAAATGTGTACTGTCCTTTTTCTGCTTTATTATTTTCCCCCAATATAATGTACAAAACCTTCCTTCCCAATTCAGTTAAAAATGTTGTCTTTGTTGCATATAATTGTGATCAGTTTACACTAATATTGGTTTGCAGCATCTACTTAACATTGCATTGGATTCTTTCTGGTTTCTTACTTTCATTTCAAAATACTTCAATTGGTACCCACATAAGATAGGCTGATTCTGCACGGCTTTTGTTAAACTTCTGGTGAAAATTTTTCAGTAGGATGTTTCCCCAGCCCCGATTTCCATATAAAGGATGCTGCGAGGAAAAAGACCCTCTTTGATTTCCGTTCTGATTCACTGGATATCTCTTTCATAATTGAATACAACTAGTATGGGAAAAGGCTTAGTTGTATTATTGAATTTGCGAAGATTTCTTCCACGAAAATTCCCAACAAAAAATACACACCATTACTTTTTGTTTTATTGAATTTGTCACAATCACTACCTATAATCCACGAAATTGTTGACCACAAATAGGAATCCAAGAATAGACCTGCAATACCATAGAAACACATAACTGTCCCTTGTGAAAAAAAGAGAGAATATGTTGAGATGGAATTTGAATGAATAATTTGTTCTTTAGCTGCTGGATTCCTAAATACTTAACCACATTAACTGCTGGGTCTTAGAACCATTTAAACTTCTCTGACTAAAGTCCTTGTTCATAATGTTGTTATTGTTGCACCAATTATTGTGGACAATCAAACTGTATTGAGTAATCCTTTCGTATCCGTTGTCTACTTTGAACTAACAAAGATGGCAAAAGTCAGATCCTACATGGAATCTATTTCTTATACCAACAATTGCCTCAAATTAGCCCTATAAGTTTTCCTGGTTCACTACTGTAGCCTGTCTCTTTAGAAAGTTTCGTTGCTAACCCATTTCTTTGGCTTGCACAACCTTTTGCTTAGATGCCCTTGCATCATATGGCCCTAGACACGATGTGGCTTCTAATCAAAAGGGGCCAAGCCACGAACACCCTCTCTTTGGGTCGTTCAGCTTGTTAACCAGCCCTAATTATGCTCAGTTCAGTCCTCGGAAAGCAAGTGGTGTTAAGCAGACCCCCAACCAGAAATACTGATAACGAAAATTATGTACATATAGACGAGGGGAAACCAATTGAGGGATGATCCGGACTTTTCAACCCCGATATGTCTAATTTCTTTTTCTTTTTTGGTTATAAGAGGAAACCGAAGCCTAACACACGTCCACGAACTCTCCATCAGCAGCAACGATGCTACAGCACCCTACCGTTGAGCTAAGACTCGTGGTGTCCCATATGTCTAATTTTTCCGAGTGTAGCTGTATCTTGCTTTTTCTATTGCAAACCTAAAATAGACGCTATGGTAACTGAACCAACTCTAGAATCAGCTGTGACCCTCAAAAGCAGCCTTCTTGTTATCCAAATAAAACCAGAAAATCCGACTCAAGGTGAGGGTTTGATAACAGGACAAGAGTGAATTTATAATTATTAGATGCGCACGCCAAGTTACTAAGGACGTTTACAGTATGCATTCCCTCTCTCTCTCTCTCTACTTCCCGGCTCTTTCTCTCCTGATACTGGAGCCCTCTTACTGACATCCCATTCTTTTTCTTCCCGTCTCAACCCACCCTCTCTCTCTCTCTCTCTTGCCATTCCTCTTCCTCTCTCCTCCCATCTCCCTCGTCATTGAAACCCACTGTTTACAGCTTCTTGCTTTCTTTTTGAACCGTCGAAGCTCGTCGCCTACCTTGCTTTCCTCTTCTTCTCTCTATACCACTTTTTCCTTCACTCTAAAAAAAGAAAGGGGAAAAAATACCCTACAACATACATTTTTATAAGGAAGAGATGCACCACAACACTCTCCTTTACAAAGAAGACGCATCCACAGAGTGTCCCTTATACAGGGAGAGATACGTGGGTCAACTTAACAAGGGTAGTACGAAGATAATTATAGGGCTGGTTTTGAAGATTTTTAACTGTATTGGTGCTTTCGCTTTGTAAAAGGGTTTTGTCTTTAGTAACACCGAAATTGATGATTTCATTATTGTACAGAAATTTGGTTTTCTAATATCATACCTTACCGATACCCATATCTGGTGGTCGATCTTTTACGGTAGGAAGGCCGGAGGCAGAAGCCAGGTCTCCATGGCCCGGGCATGGGGCACCAAACCAAAACCACCTGTACCTTGTAAGTGGAGCCCCTTACACAGGTGAGCTAACGCTGTCAGTGCCGTCCAAGTATTCTCTTATGGCCATGCCAGTTCAGGACTTGACTCATCTGGAACTCTCGAACTTGGTAGGACCCAGATCTTGGGTCTGGTCCAAGCGTTCTGATGGTGTATGGACTTAAACTTGTCTTGATCCAATCTCAGCTCCAATTAGTGGACACCCAAACTAGTGACTGGAGATGTCATTGAGAAGGGTCGGGTCCTAGAATTACGTAATTCAGATGGTTACCTAATTGGTCTCGAATGACAAACGAGTCCAATCCATTTAGGTAATTGGGTTGTATTATGTATGCTTATGTTATTAACTCGATCTTGTTCGGGTGATCGAACGGGTTTCGGGTTTGGACTCTGTCCGGACGCGGAAACCCTACACACCCGATTTAATTACCGAATCGTATCGAGTTTGAATCGGACCCAGCGACTGCCCTACCCGCTACCAGGACATCACCCAGCGGCCCGGTCAGGTGTCGGTGAGAGAGAGAGAGAGAGGAGAGAGAGAAGAAGAAGAATGGAAGGGGAGAAGCTCGATATGGTAATCCTGGGAGCCTCAGGCTTCACTGGAAAGTACGTTGTCAGGGAGGTCCTCAAGTTTCTCAACTCCCCACCACATTCTCTCGCTAGAATCGGCCTCGCCGGCCGGGATCCGGCCAAGGTAGGCGCCGCCCTGAGGTGGGCATCCTCGCCGTCGCCACCCCCTCCCTTACCCATCTTCAAAGCCGACGTCTCCGACCCATCGTCTCTCGCGTCCCTCTGCCGGAAAACCAGGCTCATCCTTGACTGCGTCGGCCCGTACCGTCTCTACGGCGAGCCCGTGGTGGTTGCGTGCGTGGAGGCCGGAACTGACTACCTGGACATCACGGGTGAGCCGGAATTTATGGAGTGAATGGAGGCCAAGTACAGCGAGAGAGCTGCCGAGAGCGGTGCCCTCATCGTCTCCGGCTGTGGGTTCGATTCTATCCCTGCCGAGATCGGTGTACTCTTCAACTCCCGGCAGTGGGTGCCTCCCGCCGTGCCCCACAGCATCGACGCCTACCTGGTGCTGGAATCGGAGAAGGGGATTGTTGGGAATGTGGGGACTCTCGAATCGGCGGTTTTGGGCGTGGCCAATGTTGAGGAATTGCAGAAGCTTAGACGGGCGAGGCCGAAACCGGCGAGGCTTCAGGTAATCTTAGTCTCTTTGGCATAGGACTGTTATCTGTCGATCCTAGAAGATAGAAACCGTTAAATGTGGTTATGAATCTTCAAGAATTCAATCCCATGAGAAATTTCGATGCTAGGAGTTCTTGAAGTGTTGAGTCCAATCATATATGTATCAATATAATAATATTTTCATGTCTGTAGTTCTGGAACTTATGGAACCAATGCCTAGTTAGTTTCCTATGCTTTTGTACCTACGTGAGAATTGGAATTACAACCTGGGAGGCGAGAAATCGAAACAGAGAACTTTTAAAGAGTTTGGATTCGAATTGTCATTGATAAAGTTAAATGAAAACATGAGATCTTGGGTTGACTTTCTTTTCATCAAGTTCATTCCAATCAAAACACCTTGATAGGCTTACAATAATAAAACAGTAGTTTAACATGTGAAGTCCAGCCACGAAACCTCATCTTATATTGTGGATGGTGGGTTTGGAACTTTTTTTTTGCATACAGTCAGTAGTAAGCTCTTGATTGGTTGATTCTAGTTATTGCTTTTTGTGGTTATTTGTTTGTGAAATGAGAACTTTGGTGGAAGCCGGACCGCAAACTACGGCTTAAAGTACCGCTTGTCTCTGATCTCTCTCTCTCTCTCTCTCTCTCTCTCTCTCTCTCTCTCTCTCTCCATATATATACACATACACAAGCACTGGATGCACGCCCATATCCCTCTAATTTCCATGCGATGCATTTGTTTGTAAGCCACATACAACTTTCTGTTTTCGTGTTGATTATTGAGGGCGATGTTATGTTCATTTTCCCGGAAACTTAATTTATGTGCTTGTATACCAGAGACTCATTCCTGCTTCTCCATTCTGTTAATTGAGAACGCCTTGTTATGACCATGTTGTGGAAGCCCTCTTTTGGATGCCATGGTTCAGTCAGTTGGTACTTGGGGACTTCCGAAAGAATTGGAACCTGTGTGAATTCTGTTAGAATATGTTTTGCATTTCAAACATTGTATGCTTCATATGAATTTCGTATATCCTATGGTAATCCAAATTTTTATAGGGCAAATGTTCTTAACCAAAAAAAAAAGAGTGATATATTATAGTAGTAACAAGGCGTCTGTGTTCAAACCTATGAACCAACTATCGTCATTAAAAGTGTAGCATATTGTAATTTTTAATTGTCAAAATGGCTTTTAGGGTTGTCGCATCTTTGATGTACGTGGAACAAGTGAGCAAAATCAGGATGGCTGAAGTAAATCCTTTTTATGAATTAGATATCGAGTCATCTAGGATCTTGTTCAACAACAAACAACAACAACTAAGCCTTTTCCCATACTAGACGGGGTCGGCTACATGGATTCTTTGTTTCCACATAGTCCTATCATGTGTCATGTTAGCAGTTAACTCACAATAAGCTAGATCATTCTTTATTGTTTCTTTCCAACACTTTTGTGGTCGTCCTCTACCTCTTTTAATACTTTCCAAATTTAGTTTTTTATACCTTCTTATAGGTTCTTCTTTTGATCTTCTTTATGTTTATCTAAACCATCTTAAGCGATATTCTCTCATTTTATCCTCTATTGGTACCACTCCTAATTTGTTTCTAATAACCTGATTATGTATACGGTCTTTTCTTGAATGACCACTCATCCATCTCAACATTTTCATTTATGTCACAATCATCTTTTGTACATGTTGATGATTAACTGCCCAACACTTAAAACCATAAAACATGGTAAGTCTAATTGTTGCTCTATAATATTAAATATTTATCTTTTAACTTTAATGGTATCTTCTTATCACAAAGAATACTTGATGCTCCTCTCCATTTTAACCAACCACCATTAATTCTATGTGTAACACCTAGATCAATTCTTCCATCACTCTGAAAAATTGACCATAGGTATTTAAAACTTTCCTTTTGGGGAATGCAATGTGTGTCAATTTTAATTTCCTCTGAAGTAACCAAATGATCAAACTTACATTCTATATATTATGTCTTTGTTCTACTAAGTCAGAGGCCTTTGCTTTCTATGTAGGACTAGCTTTCTTACCCCTCGCATCCGTCAATATTGAAAATATGGAGACCCTCTATGTAAATTATTCACTACATTCGGGAGGCAATGTAGCGGGACTAACTTCTTTAACCACATGCGTCCATGATGTGGGAATCCTCTCTACAATTGATTCACTACATTTAGGCGAAAATGTAGTGGTCCTTGCTTACTTATCACTGTATTCGGACTCTGCAACGCATCGCTAGGCGGGGATGCCTCAAAGCAATGCTCATAATTTGTGTAATCCATGGTATAAAAATCCAACAAAGTTTTATGTTGCTGTCGGAAGCCTAACACAACGCTCTTTTATCCGGGCTTGGGACCGGCAATGCAGGGTTGATCCCTTACATGGGTGGAGTTTCCTCGTCTTTGATGTATCTAACAGAATTAAGATTGTTAGTTTTCTTATCTCTAGCCCTAGCTATCCTAAAAATATCTCTTTCACCCTCTTTTGAGTTGAGTTTTTTTTTTATCTAGGATCTTGTTCATTTCTTAAAAACTTTGAGGTATTTGAAACATGGGGAACAAAGAGAGGGAAATATAAGATTCTAGAATATCATGTTAGTTTTGTTGCTGACGTGTATCTTAACCTTAATCTCAAACTAGGGTTGTCTAGAGGATAGGAAACAAGAACTTGTTAGGAGGTCTGTCATAGTATTATTCTCGCTCAAGCCTACTTAACTTTTGAGTTATGATGGGATCTTGTGCAATAGTACATAAAAGATCCAGTAGTATATACTTTTATGCTGGTTGTTGGCTCTTAATGCAGCTCTCCTTTATTTGATGATGCATGAAGCCATAGAAAGTGTTAGCCTGGTTATGTGGTCATGTAGATCAGGGTGACTTTATAGAATCTTTTTCTATCTGGCATTGGAGATGAATTCTCTATTGAGGATTCATGACAAGTTGAGACTTTACTCTTTTGTATTGAATTTTTCCTTGATGCTCAATAGTTGCTCGTGGAGTTACATCTTCATTCTCAATCATCATCGGTGCTTGCACGCTTGTGTGCATCTGGATGTATGTGTAGAGGGAGGGAGGGAGCTATTAACCTTGTGCTCCATTGCAGATTCCAGGCCCACCTGCAAGCAGAGGAGGACCAATCGAACATGAAAATCCTTTGGGTCTCTGGGCCGTGAGATTGCCTTCAGCAGATGCTGTTGTTGTCAAAAGGACACTCACAACTTTGGCGCAGAATCCACATGGTATTCCTGGAGCTAATGAAAGTGAAGAGCAAATCAAGAGAAGAGCAAATTTCTGGTCCACAATTAGGCCATCTTATTTTGGTGTGAAGTTGGGATTCAAGTCTTTCTGGGGGCTCATACCTACAATTTTGGCTGGCATTGCCATTGCTTCCTTTGGCAAGTTTCAGTTTACTCGCAATCTTATAGTGAACTATCCAGAAATTTTCACCTTTGGTTTGTTCAGACGAACAGGGCCTACAGAGGAACAGGTGAGAAGTGCTTCCTTCAAGATGTGGTTCATCGGAGACGGATACAGTGATGAAAGCGAGACCAGTGGAAAACCAGATAAGCAAATTATAACTAGGGTTTCGGGACCAGAAATCGGGTATGTGACCACACCTATAGCGCTGGTGCAATGTGCTCTTATTCTACTAGAACAGCGAGAGAACCTACCAAAAGGTGGTGTTTTTACTCCTGGGATTGTTTTTGGGCCGACCAATCTCCAAGAGCGCCTCCAAGAAAATGGAATTTCTTTCGATCTTGTCTCCACAGATGCTCTACATCCTTGACTTTCCTACTCAAAGGTCCTTATTGTTAAATGTAACACTTGGTATGGATGGCGTGGGCCACTAGGGCCCGCTGCCACTTGCTGTGGAGGCATTGAGGATGAGGGCCTCCAATGGCTAGTGCTGGCCAAGCGTGGTCAGCACTTGCTGTCCCTCCTTTGTTGTTTCTTTTTCTTTTCTATTTTGCTATGTACAAACCTTTATCTTCATATCAATAAAATATGTTGTCTTGCACGGATTTTGTTTGTGATTTGACTTCATTGTTTTGACTCTTGTTGGCTCCTAATGTGTTCTTTGTATGTGACATCCATATTCGGATGTTTTGAGATCTTACGATTTGATAAATTTCAATGTTGGTAATTCAACCTTTGATTATTAACAATTATTTACATGGTATCAGAGCTTCGTTTTAAAGAAATCAAGCATATTAAGAAGCGTGCCAACTTTGAAAAATCTATTATTCTTGTTTTCTGACATTTTGAAGTACAAGGTAACTTTAGAAAATATTATTGTTTTAAAAATTGAAGGAAAATAATGAAATTCTAAATTGATTGCGTTGTCTTCATGGAAATTTTAGAATTTCTTAGAAATTTTGTCTTCCCTTGAATCTTGCTAGTATAACCTTTTGTTTAGATATGTTCACTTATAAATTTGTCCCAAATATTTCTTGACTTCGGATAATTTTAGATGTGTTTGTCATGAAAATATCAATTATATTTTTTTAGTAATATATGATTATGGTTTTTGGCATATATGCTTGTATTTTTGAACTTGATGTTGTGATTTTAATGAACGATTCTTGACTAAAATAAGTTTTTGGCCATGTTTGATATGTTCAAAACATTTGAAAACTTAGTTGTTTTTGTTAATACATTTTTGATGCTGTAAGACATAAGCATACAATATTACTTGAAAAGACATGAGTTAGGCTAATGTGTTTGACATTTTTTTTTTAAGTTGTGTAGTATCATTGTTTTTAGTTATTAATATATGTCTTTTCCTTAATGAGTTTATTGGTTTTTGAAGAAGATGATAGATTAGTTCATTCACGTTGCATTGTTTCATTTCTCAAATTCCATTTCTCATTTTGTTGATAGAATTTCGATTACCCATTCCTTCATTTTTTGTAGAAATTTGCTTTCTTTTGATGGTTTGGATAGTTGCATTTGTATGCTTTACTAAGAAACCTTACATGATATCTAAAATGTTAATTGTTCTTTGTTGGTTTTAACTGTCTGTTTATCGGTATGTTCAATTTTTGTGGTTTTGATATTTTTCTTTTATAATTTTGGGGTCCTCTCGGCATGACTTTTTATTTAAAAATTGCAAAACTTTTGTGTGTTTAGATTCAATGCTTAGGTTCGTGTATATGGTTTTTCATTGGTCTAATTTTTGCTTTGTTAATCTTTGTTGGTGCTCAATTTTAAGGTTTTCTGGTTGCATCCACCTGCCTATTTCGTGTTGTTTTTCATGATTTTAAGGTGGGAATTGAGGGTCTTGATGATCTATCGCGGCTCAATTTATCGTTTTCTGGTCGTATGTGGTGATAGTAGGGATATGCGATATCCCAATAATATCAATTTGTCTTTTTGTCATCTCGTTTGTGGGAACCACTTTTTCTTATCCTTGATCTGTCAATGTTAAATTGTACGTGGATTGGATGGACTTATTGGCAAGAAACATGGGTTCAGTTTGATTATTGGAACATTTTATTGGTTTATTAATTCCCTTCTTTCTCTTGGAATCATGAAACTTTTTTATTGCATTTAATATTATTGCATGTTTGTATAGTATTTTCATTGCTGAGTTAAATGAACATATTTGACTATTCGATCTGATTCCACTGTGCATGGTATTCAGACTTAGCCCATCTAGGTGTATTCCTTTAAACTTGGTTATATGCAATATTGATTATATCAAATTGTTTGTTGGCATGTTTAGAATAAAAATCTGTTGTGGCATTTGAACGATTTCAAACTTTACTATTGATAAGATTGAAAATGTATTTATTAGAAAACAATAAAGGGTACCTTCTTGTATAATTGAGATCAATGTTGTTGGCCTTTTGTTGAAGACCTTTGTGATTAAGGTGCTTCATGTTGGTGGCCTTTTGTTGGAAATCAATTAATGTTTGAATATGTACTTATTGTTATTTGAGACTTAAAACTTAGTTGTTGAGTGAATTGGAGAAATGTTTGTTGAGAATAAGTTGTATATACTTGTATGACTAAGATCCATATTATTGGCCTTTTGTTGAAGACCTTTGTGATTAAGGTGCTTCATGTTGGTAGCCTTTTGTTGGAAATTAATTGATATTTGAAGATGCACTTATTATTATATGAAAATATGTTATCTTGATAATTTTAAGGTTGTGTTTTTATGAGATTATGATCTTTGTTTGTTGGCCTTTTGGTTGGAGAGTAATCAATATTGAAAAAGACTTATAGTTATATTGATTAACTTGTATTTGATAAAATTGGTTTAACAAACATTGTAAAACCTTTTAAAAAGCATCAAGTTGATTTCTTTGACTTGTTTTAATCATTCTAATGGATTATCTTATTTTTGGAACCATAAAACCACTTTTGAGTTTAAAGGATATTTAAGGGCCTTGAGAATTGTATGTTTGACTTGAATGTTTTGAGCATTGCCTTAAAAAGCTTGTTTGGATTCGAGTTTATCCTTAAAACTAAAGTTTTGAGCTTTTCTTTAAAAAGTTTGTTTGACTTAAGGTTTTGAGCTTTGCCTTAAAAAGCTTGTTTGAGTTTGAGCTTGTCCTTAAAACTTAGGTCTTTAACATAACCTTAAAAGGCTTGTTTGATATACGAAGGTTCCCTTACAATATCACAAGTTTGTAGTGATTTATGAATCTAGTTGTTATAAAGATAATCCTATTTAGATGATATTAATGTTTTCTATCAAATAACTTTCTTGAATTAGAGCAAATTAACTTCATGAACTTATTTGACTCATTTTTGGTTTACCTTCCAGATTAGATATTGTAAATTGTCTTGGTGTTTTTAGAAATTGAGCGAATGTATGTATTGATATTTCATTGATCTTAATGCAAGATGAAAAATGAATTGATATCTTAATTGTGGAAAGATGATCTGGAGATGTTTCAAAGGAAACTGTGACAACTTGGATATTATTTTTTAGAAATTCTTGTTACAAGCAAACACAAGAATTGAGTTGTATTTGATTTATATTCTTGTTGGACAAACTTTCGGTAAATACAAGTTTGAGGGAGGATGTTAAATGTAATGGGTAACATGGGTCATTAGGGCTTGTGTACTTGGTATGGGTGTCGTGGGCCACTAGGGCCCACCTCCACTTGCTGTTGGAGGCACTGAGGATCAATGCCTCAAACAGCTACTTGTTGACCAGCAAGTAGCCTTCGGAATCCAACAGCTAATGTTGGCCAAGCTTGGCAAGTACTTATTGCCCCTCTTTTGCTGCTTCATTCTCTTCTCTATTTTGGTGTATACAAACCTCTATATATAATTCATCTTCATATCAATAAAATATGTTGTCTTACACAACCTTTGTTTGTGATTTGACTTCATTGTTTTGACTCTTGTTGGCTACTAATGTGTTCTTTATATGTGACATCCATGTTTGGATGTTTTGAAATCTTAGCGATTTGACAAATTTCAACATTGACGATTCGACCTTTGATTATCAACAATTATTTACACTTATAGCTTGTATCTTGCTGAACATGTTGATTGTTTCTAAAGTTCTGTTTTCTCTGGAAACTGCAAGTTGTGGTTGCTGTTTTAGTAGCTTATGTGTTTTAGTTTAATGCCTTAGTTGCTTCTCTCATTAGTATGTTCTCTTTGAACGAATCTGGTTTATGATTCTTCCTTTATCATTGCTCCTACAACAGCAATTCCATTATGCTGTGCCACACAAATACTTCACTTGGTTGAAGTGTTGGCTTAGTCACTCAGACGACACATATGGATATGGATACGATATCGGCGGACAGCTGCATGTGGCCAACCCCCCCACCCCCTTCTCTCTCACACACACGGGCGGGGATAGAGACAAAGAGATTTGTTCTAAGGCCGTTGAACCTGGATTATCTGGTTTTCATGTTTTTTTTAGCTGCCCGTGTTCTAGAATTTGATTTGTAGACACCAAATTTAAAGCGAACGAAACATACATAATCTCCCGTTCTCCTCGAGATTCTGTAGTGAGTTTTACACTCTTGTGTGGTATCTGAGTTAGATCCTAACATGCATTGAATCATGCGTTTCCTTCATAATGATTTTTAATAAGATGGAAACCTCAACTATATCCTACATGTGATCCTACTTTTCTTACCGAAATATTTAAAAGATTATACGCTTTAGTGCCCCTATTTTCATCGAAACAACCAAACCTCCCATACCATCCTCTTAAACCTCGTCTAACTCTTGCCGTTGTTCAACAAGTTTCACCTGCGTTCGCTTGCGTTGAACTATTTAGCATATCTTAGTTGCATTTTATGTGATCTGATTCTTTCTTACGACGAGCCTTCATCCTCTAACCAAACTGGCTTGTTTATGGATTTGGTTTGAATCCAAATCCAGGAATGGATCTCATTTTGTGATAAAAGCCAGATCCATGTGTATCTCTATCACGAGGAAAACCATTTGGGAATTCTTTGAGATAAATGCAAGCCTTACCGAGACTATTTCAGAATCCGACTCACCGACGGTCACCCCAGATCTTATTTAAATATGGGCCTGGATTTACAGACCTGCAATTCTCAACCACGCATACCAACTACCACCACACAAGCACGAGCAGCAGCTCACTTCACCGTGAGTCTTGTAGCCAGCTACCGTTCCATAAATGCGTGGTGGTTATCTGTAGAATTATCAAGATCGAACCTTATTTTTATGGTAATTTTCAATTTTAGATCCTCCCCTTATCATCATTTTCACATTCAGCCTCCTAATAATCTGAATTATGTTCCTATATAATTTTTTCCCCTTAATAATCCATACTGTTTAAGCTTCAACTACAATAAGAAAGGAAACTAACCACTTATTTAAAGTCATTTGACATTATTTCTTAATTTTTGCATTGTATTTGACCTAAACTCTTCTATTTCTTAATTTTCATATGCATCAACCATGCAACGGGACAGGGTAGAGCAGGTTTTCACTCCACTCGCACCCACTCCGTCCTAGAACCCTCTCTATACACGCCGCCCCATCCCATGGGTCTTGGAGATCAAACCCATATCAAATGCACTTCATGTAGGATAAGACTTAGTTTTAGTTGTGATTTTGATATAGATTTGCATCTCAAGGTTCTATCTTGTTGGGTAAGTATGAAAGTATTAATACCTTCTTGGTACTAGATTGAAATTTCTGTTTTGAAAAAGAGTTCATAAAAGTATCTTGTGGTTTTTTTATTTTTCACTTAAAAACCTACGTTTTTTTTTTGGATGAAATCAATAGGTCCATGGATTAATTAACAAGAGATTCTTGGTTTATAAAAGATAACATTAGCTAGGTAGGGTTGTATCCTTGTGCATTGAGAGTTGAGAGTGCTTGATAAAAAAGTTTATTCGGAAGTGCGAGAATAAGGTAGGAGTCCAGAACTCCCTTCTTTATCTTCCTCCTCGTTTACACTATCGAGAATAATACTGGATACAAACAAGGGCTGTGAAGGGTAGCTAGGACTAACGCCTCAGATCTAAAACTCTCCTTTATTATCATTTCCCATCACCCTCTTCTCCATCCGCTTGAGTGTAAACTTCTCTTGGCAAATGGGTGAATCCGCGAATCCATCCGTTGCTTTGCTGCCTGGCGCAGGCATGGGCCATCTCTCACCCTTCGTCACCCTCGCCGCTACTCTCTCTCACCACGGCTTCACCGTCGTCTTCATCACTACCAACTCTACCATCTCCGACGCCGAATCCAATCACATCTCTCGTTTACTCTCGTCCTATCCGTCCATCAGATGCCTGAAATACGATCCCCTCTCCCTGAACTCCGATCCCTCCGTCAACAAGACCACCGACCCTTTCTTTCTTCAGTACGAAGCCATCCGTCGATCCTCAGACGCGCTTCACCCTCTCCTGCGAAATCTAAAATCTACCACAAAGATCTCTGCGCTTGTTTCAGACATAGCTCTCATTTCTTGCACTTGTGACATAGCTTCGGAGCTCGAAATCCCCAACTACGTCCTCTTCACATCCTCCGCCACCATGCTCGGCTTCAACGTCTATCTGTCGAACGTCTCCGCTCCGTCCGGCAACTCCTGCGATACTACTGCCAAGGATGTTAAGATCCCAGGGATCGGCGAATTCCCATCTTTCTGCTTCCCGCCGGTGCTCAAGATCCCCACCCACATATTCACCATTCAACTCATCAAGAACTGCCAAGCACTCACTAAAGCTGATGGGGTTCTCGTCAACAGCTTCCACAAACTAGAATCCCGCTCCATAGATGCCTTGAACGACGGCAAAGTCATACCAAGGATGCCGAAGCTGTTCCCCGTCGGCCCTTTTATCGGTCTCCACACGGTCAACGGAGGTATTGATCAAAACAACCTTGATCATCACAATGAATACAGACAGTGGTTGAGCGAACAAGAGATGAAATCTGTTGTGTACGTCAGTTTCGGCAGTCGGCACGCACTGAGCCCCGAGCAGATCAAGGAGTTGGCCGACGGATTAGAGAAATCAGGGTGTAAGTTTTTGTGGGTGATGAAGACGAAGATCATAGACAAACAAGAGAGTAAAAGTGGAGTTGCAGGTTTGGAGAACGTGCTGCCTGATGGGTTTGTAGAAAGAGTGAAGGGGAGGGGGTTGATTGTGAACCAGTGGGTGGATCAAACTTTTATTTTGGGGCACTCTTCCGTCGGTGGGTTCGTGAGTCACTGCGGATGGAACTCAGTGAGCGAGGCTGTGTGGCACGGCGTGCCGGTGTTTGCTTGGCCTCAGTTCGGCGATCAAATGTTCAATGCAATGGTGGTGGAGGGAAGCGGGATCGGCATTTGGGAGAGGAGTTGGAGAGCCGAGGGAGGTTTGGTGAAGGGGGACGAGATCGGCCGGCGTTTGAAAGAGTGGATGGGAGACGCCACCGTTCGGGAACAGGCCGAAGGCGTGAAGGAGAATGCCCGGGAGGCCATTGCCCGGGGTGGCCATTCAAACACGACAATTTTGGAGCTCTTTGACACGTGGAGCAGGATGCCTTGAAAAGAATCCTGTCGTATTTAGGTACAATAAATAATATATATACGTTCCCTCTCTCTCTCATATATATATATATATATATATATATATATATATATATATATATATATTCGGTGGCTCTGTCTTATTGAAATCAAAGATTGCCCAAAGTGCTTCAAATGAATTCTTTTAATATATGTTTTTTATATAATGCAGTGGCTAAATCCAGGTATGCATGGCCCTAGAATCGAACTCACACCCAGCATCCGGTGGAGTCAAGGGCTCTGGTAGGTGGGCTACGCCTTGAGAGTGCTTCCTTTATTATTCCTTGTTGGTGCTTATGGGACTGGTTGTATAATAAATGTCATTCATTGTTGCGAAATTTATTACTACTTAGCTCATGAATGCGTGATGCACACCTTACAGAAACAGTCACTCAAATGTTTCTTTGTTTTTGTTTTTTTCTGATCAAAAGGACAACCATTCAATTTTATGTGTGGATTGAGCACGCAGAGTAGTTTTATCTCAATGGTAGGGTGTTCTAGCGCCGTTGCTGTGTTAGATTTCGGCCTCCTCTTATAACAAAAAAATTATGTGTAGAATTTTGTTACTAGTTGGGTGGAGTGTGAGCATGTGGATAACAATCTCAACCTAACCCAAGGTTCGAAATCCGCCTCACAAAGGCACATGGTGAGATTTATTTTATCATCAAGTTTAGGTTAATCCAAGCTCTTACCGTCTCGAGATCATTTTTCATAAATGCCTTGCTCCGATTCATTTTTAGAAAAAAAGAACTTCTCATGGGGTTTTCCAATCTTTTGTTTTCGTGGTTGGAAACTTCAATGATTCTAACCGGTCGGTTTCATACTTTCTAAACTTTTTTTAATTCTAAATTTAAAAATATTCTTTTCAATTCTAAGTGGTTTAGGACTCAAACCAGAACCAACAGTTTCAAAGGTATATCCAAGCTATCAAGTTTTACTGCAGGCTGTAGCTTGTTTACTGAATTTCTGGTTTCGGGTGGGATGGACTTGTTCCCTTGGCTCAATGTAGATCTGCCACTGATATCAAGCCACTTTTATAATCATAATCGGAATCCTCCTCCATGTTGAAGTGATTTATGCTCTATTTGGGCTGTATCCTCAAAAGCTTATGTTTTGTAGAAACGGATTCACCAAGAAGCTGCTGTTGCATGCATCTGGATGAAATAATTCCATGCTTTTGTGTTCCCATACACGACCTTAGTAACAGGAAATGGAAATGACTCCCTCGCAAGGATCACGCTTTGCTATGCAATAATTCCACTGTTATGTAATTGATAATTTATTTAGTAAGTGATCTTCAGATAAAGGATTTCACTTAACACCGAACTGAGACCGGTCCGGTCCTGGGGTGTCCTAAACCGTTTGGACTGTTTGGAACTGCCGATTTCGGCTCCATGGAAAGTAGACAGTCGATCTCACCCTGAAGAAAACGAACAGAGTAGTCGCCGGTTGCTAACGGTAGATTTATCACAAGAAAATGAACACCCAACAACTATAAGAATATACGAATCAACAGAATATATGAATCAAACACAAAAGCAAGCAACAAATCAACGAGAAAAAGCAGATGGTAGCAATCACCTGAGATCTAACAACGTCAAGAGATTTTTCACATCCCAATCGATAAATAATAAATAAGAAAAACCGGCAAATAGAGAATAATAGAAATGATAAAGACTTCAAAAACTGTCATGGGGCTTGAGTTTTTGCAGAGAAAGCGGGAAGAGAAGAGATAATGTAAAGGGGGTAGCAAAATAATGGGATCCGTCAACTGCTGAAACGGAGTTTAGAAGTCAGGCTTTTGGGCTCATATTGATCGATCGATTGGAGTGCAGCGACGGCGAGGAGGTAGATGACGAAGAAACAACAATGGGGACGAAGCCAAGCTTGGTTCTTCGGGAGATGAACGTCCCCATCGAACTTGTCACGAATCACGCCCTCATTATTTTCTGATGCCCCGCGTGGTATCTAAGCAAGCATGCCCTTAAATACGGAAATTACATTTTTGAGCTACTACTGTTAACTGTGCTTCATAGGTTCGTTCCTTTCAAGCACCTCCTTGCGCGCTTGACAGCTTATTGGGTTTCGTGCTAACACTGTGGAAATATGTAAGCACCTTGAAGTGCTCCAAATGATGCCTGAACGAACCTCCTAACCCACAAGATGGGCGACAGTCCCCTGTACAGATCAACCATAATTGGTGACAAGACTGCCTCAGAATTTCATTTTAGAATCACTAACATTGACGGTTTGAACCATTAATATCGATAATCTATACCATCAACAGAATTTTGTCACCCAGAGGTTTGGTGAAGGATTTGAATTGCCAGATAAATTGTCTTCTAAGTTTGGTCGACAGTTGCCATTCAAAAGAATTTTGGGTCTTTGTCTTTTTGAATCCTTAAAGAAGTTTATTTTGTTGAAGGTTCCATCCATTCTTTTCGACGGTTATCTTTGAAATACTACTTCTTCAGGCTTATTTGGAAAGGAAATATTCAAATATGGACTTCAGAAGAACAAAATTTGAAACGACAAGTCAAAGTTATTGATAAGCATGGTCTAGACAAGGTATGTCATTCATTCAGAAAACACATCCGATCATTGAGATTTACAGTTCTAACTGATGAAAAAGTTTGGCAAACGTGGCATGCAGCTCTATGCAATGGTCCATGAAATAGCTCCACGAGCATAACTGTTATTCCCAACCTATAAGTCTTGAGACTAGTTCCCTTACCAAGTTGATACATGGCGTCTATTGATGAAACAGGTGATCCAGCTAGCGCCAATGGCAATGGTGATGGCTATGATGATGATGATAATGGCGTCGGTGGTTTAGCAGTGAATAGTGCTGAAAGGAGAATCCGGAGGAAAACGCAGAGTAGCTGGAAGTGGAGAAATATACTTTAGTGGGTCGTGCAAAATTTGAACCATATATGTCATGTTATGATATATCTCATATTGTGTCCACCATATTAGTTAATGTTGTTATACTCTTGAATTATATTATTTTGGAAGTGATCTGTGATGTTCTGTTGACAAGTTGCAAACAGTCTTTCATTCTGGCTGTATTTCTCACCACTTCCATGGGTGTAGATTTGGGATGGAAATGTGGGTATTCATAGTGTATGGTGAAGCCCCACGTAAATCCCCTCCTGCTCCTGCCTCATTCGGATTGATAATGATTATCGGGCTTGTTTTTTGAGGTGAATTGATTACTGTAACTGGTGTATCGTTGCAAAGAAAGCGGGATGTGGTGATTTCCATGTAAACCTTCACAAACTCAAAGGTCCGAGGCTTGCTTTCTCTGCCCTAAGCACAGGGGCTGCTCAAAAATTGATCTTGGACGTGGTGACAGTGCTGGCAATCACTGTGAAGTAATCTAATTGAGATGTATTTTTTATAGTGTCATGCATTGACATATAAACATGAGCACTTGCAACAAGACTCTTCTTTCTGGAAACTGCAAGTATTTCCTCCCCTAGAGAGAGATTTGTTCTCGACAAGTAGATGTACAACTCTACAGAAGTACAATTCTACAGATGTATCTCAACCTTAATCTCAAACTAGCCTCCCACATTATGAGGATATGAAACAAGGACTTCTTAGAAGGTTCGTCATAGTATTATTCTCGCTAAAGCATGCTTAACTTCTGAGTTCTGATGGGATCTTGTGCAATGGGACTAGAAAGATCATACCTTTTGATAAAAGTGTTAGCCCGGTTATATGTTCATATAGATCTGGGTGACTTTATAGAATCTTATTCTATCTGGCATTGGACATGAAGTCTCTATTGAGGATTCATGACACTTTAATCCTTTTTATTGGACTTCTCTTTGATGCTCAATAGTTGCTCTCTGAGTTACATCCTCGTTCTTAATAATCATCTGTGCATGCACGCTTGTGTGCATCTGGATGTCTGTGTGTGGGTGTATGTAGAGGAAGGGAAGGATATATTAACCTTGTGCTCTATTGCAGATTCCAGGCCAACCGGCAAGCAAAGGAGGACCAATCGAACACGAAAATCCTCTTGAATCTCTAGGCCGTGACATTGCCTTCAGCATATGCTGTTGTTGTCAAAAGGACACTCACAACTATGGCACAGAATCCAGAGGTCTTCCTGGAGCTAATGAAGAGAAAATCTGATTTTCATGTTTGTTTAAGCGGCCCTCGTTATAGAATTTGATTTGCAGACACCAAAATTTGAGAATCTAAACCAAATGCAAACCAAACCAAACATAACCTCCCCCTCTCCTCGAGATTCTGTAGTTGCGAGTTTGATGCTCTTGTGTGGCATTTGAGCTGGATCCCGGCATGCATTAAATCATGCGTCTCCTTCATAATCATTTTTCAGTAAGATGCAAACCTCGACTACATCATGCCTTTCATGCCTGTCATCCTACTTTTTTTTTCGAAATATTTAAAAGAGTATATGACCCTATCGTCAATCGAACCAACCAGACCTCTCATGTCCTCCTCCTAAACCTTGCCTAACTTTTGCCATTGTTCAACAAGTTTCACCTGCGTTCGCTTGCGTTGAACTATTTAGCATGATATCTTAGTTGCATTTTATGTGATTTCACTCTTTCTTACAACGAGCCTTCGAACTGGCTTGTTTATGGATCTGGTTTGAATCCAAATCTGGATTTCATTTTGGGATGCTAGTAATAAAAGCTAGATCCATGTGTATCGGTCTATCAAGAGGAAAACCATTGGAGAATTCTATGAGATAAATGCAAGCCTTTCCGAGACCATTTCAGAACGGTCACCCCAGATCTTATTTAAATATGGGCCTGGATCTACAGACCTGTAATTCTCAACCACACATACCAACTTCCACCATACAAGCACGAGCAGCAACTCATTTCAACCATGAGCCTTGCAGCCAGCTACCGTTCCATAAATGCGTGGTGGTTATCTGTAGAATTATCAAGATCGAACCTTATTCTTTTGGTACTTTTCAAATTCAGATCCTCCCTTTATCATCATTTTCATATTCAACCTCTTAATCTGAATTATGTTCCTATCTAATTGTTTCCCTTAATAATCGATACTGTTTAAGAATAAAGGAAATTAACCACTTATTCAAAGTCATTTAACATTATTTCTTAATTTTTGCATCGTATTTGAAGCTTGACCTAACACTGTACTCTTCTATTTCTTAATTTTCACATTCATCTAGGGATGGCAACGGGGCAGCACCCCGTCCTAGAATCCTCTCTATACACCCCCCATCGGCGGGTCTTGGGGGATCAGACCCACATCAAATGCACTTAATGTGGGATAAGGCTAAGTGTTGGTTATGATTTTGATATAGATTTACATCTTGGGGTTGTATCTTGTTCGGTAAGTAGGAAACTATTAATACCTTCTTTCTACTAGATTGATTTTTTTTTAAAAAGAAAGAATTCATTAAAAGTATATTGTGGTTTCCTGATTTTTCACCAAGAAACTTAAGTTTTTTCAGATGGGATCAATGGGTCCAAGGACTAAATAAAGAGATCTCCCACATGAGTCGGTGTAAACTTTTTCCTATGAGGTGCCTTCATGGACATGGGTTTGCCAACCAAGGTTGATTTCCAAAATGACCATTTTAATTCAATTTTGATCCTTGAATCTAATTCGTGAGCTCTTGTTTGGAACCGAAGGTTCTAATTTCAAGGCAGTTTTATAAGAGATGGACCCGATCCTATTGGTCCTCGAT